>PVJL010005082.1:0-115158 GCA_004026885.1 Lyroderma lyra
CTGTCATAATCCTTTTTTTTTTTTTTTTTTTTTTTTTAGAGAGAAGGAGCTGGGCTTTGAAGGATTGCAATGCTGAAGTCAGGAAGGTGGAGATTAGAAGTGTGGGGAGGCAAGTTTGGTGGATGACAAAGTCTAGGATGAAGGTAATGGAGTTTGTGCTAAAAGGAAATCAGAATGTATGAGGAAGACATAAAAGCCATAGTTTTGCTGTTTAGTGTGTGTGCATGCGTGTGCATGCATGCGAGTGTGCGTGTGTGTGTGCGTATGTGTGTGTGCATGTGCGTGCATGTGTGTGTGCGTGTGCATGCATATGTGTGCGTGCATACGCGTGTGCATGCATGTATGTGTGCATGCTTGTGTGTGCGTGCATGCGTGTGCGTGCGCGTGTGTGCATGTGCATGGTGCGTGTGTGTGTGTGCGTGCATGCATGTGTGCGCAGGTTGGTGGTAGGGTGCTGAGTGGGCCACAGCTATCAAGCTAGTCAGCTTCCCCATGGCTCCTTAGGGAATAGAGTTTACTCAGGAGAATGGTTTCTCTTGCCAAATATGAAAACCACTATTGTAGGTTACTGACAGCAACGGACACTCTTGGATATGTATGGAAGCACTCACCAGAGCATTCACCAATTCAACTGCATTGCCTTCTTTTTGCAGATGTACAAGTCAAAATAGTCCATAGATATTATGTCTTGTGGAAACCAATGTCATGATTCATTGACTAAAAAACATGAAATGGCCCCAAACATTCTCATATTCAATAACACAGAAACCAGGGTAGGAAAAATCTGGCTGGAATTGGAATGTTTGAAGAGTTTTTCAGCCATTTTGGGTTTGATAAAAGAGCAAACTCATTTTATGAAGCAGTCTTACCCTTACTTTCTAAACATGATGTGTATTTGAAGGGAAATTCAATCCATATGTTTTTGATTAATTTTACTTAAATCATCAAAATATTATTTCTTAAGAGTTGTTTGATGTCTAAGAAGTATTTAAGCCCTTTGAATAATTTTTAAAAAAATATATTTTTCTCTTTAAAACAGGAAATCACTTTTTAAAGAGTTTAAATGGGTTTGGACACAAATGAGATTCAGACTTGAAATCCTGAACCTATAAGATTAGGGAAAGTTTGAAACTTGCCAAAATAGACTCTCCCATTCCTCCCTAAAAGTCATTACCTTCTGATACTATACATATTGTCAGCAGAAATACTTGGGCATTGTCCAAGAAAGTAAAATATTTTGTTATAGTTTTCTCTTAGTTGTAGGGTTCATAACCTCAGTAAACTTTGACTTCTGTCTCTCTTCTTTGCATTGGCCTTTGTGTCAGGAAGATCACTAAGTTCTCTACTTTTTTCAATCTGTCCCTTCCTATTGATTTCCATTGCTTTCACACTTTTGAAGCTTTTATCACCGTAGGCCTAGATCACAGCATTTACCCTTCCAGCTGGTGCCTCTGTCTAGTCTCTTCTGGTACCAATCAAATCTGTGTGTTGTTGCCTTTTAATCCTCACCAAAATCCTCACTAAATCTTCACTAACATCGTCCACTAAAGAACCTTCAGTGGTTCCTAAAGCCCATGAATCCTTTAGTCTACATTTAATGGTCTCTACTTTCCCTGGCCCCAGCCTACCTTTTCCAGCATATCAGCCCTCGCTGACCAGTGGGGAATCTCCTCTCAGAGCAGCTTGGTTGCTTTGTGAGACCAACATGCACAGGTGGGTCTGAGATGCCCTTCTTCCTTTTTCTTCTATTCATTCAGTGAGAGCCAACCCAAGTCTCACCTCTTTTCTGATGACCCTGCCTGCACTATTCTCACTCCTGGGAGTTCTTACATCTCTCTTACATTACTTGTCTCTATGAGTTAGTGTCTACTCTTAGGCTGCTGCATAGAATTACTTACTTCATAGACATCTATATCTTGCCTGGTTATCTGGATTAGAAGTTTACTTCTATAGCAGTGGTTCTCCAAGTGCAGTCCCTGGACTCTAACATTAGCAGCATTTGAGAATTTGTTGGAACTATAATTTCTTAGGCCCCACCCACCCCAGAGTTGCTGAATCAGAAATTCCAGGAGTGGGGCCTAGCACTCGGTATTTTAACAAGCTTTCCAGGTAATTCAGGTGCATACTTAAATTTGAGTACCACTGTTGTAAAAGAAAAGTCTTACACTTCTTTGTGTCCTCCACAGTGCCAGGATGAAACTGAAATGGAGAAGTTATTAAAATTCTAGATAACTTAAATTTTAAGTTAAGTTCTCGATGACATGCAAAGGAGAGAATGCAAACACTTCAGTTTGTTATGAAATTTTAAGAAATTAAAAAACTACTATTTCTTACTGATTGCCATGGAGGATTAGCTAGTTTGCAAGTTTATTAATAGTCCTCTTGAGAATTTCACTTTTTTCTTCTCTATTTTTTGAGGATTTTAGGGTCGTTCAGCATTGAGTAATTAGATGACAGAATTCAACATATTATGTTTCCAACATCCTTGCAACTCTAAATTTGTAGTTTATAGGTGATCTTTTTCCTTTGGAAGTTGTGTGCTTGGTGTCCAGATGTGAGCATGGAGAATAATTTCCCTTTCTTTTCTATTTATCATTAAAATACTTTATTATAGCTTTGAACTTTCATGTAGAGATGCATGTTGCTACAAAATTAAAAAACAGTGGTATATAGAAATGTCAACCCTTTGCATGTATCTATACACCAATAGGGGAAAAGTAAATTTAACTTATTGTTATTAAAGAAATGCAGATATTACTTTATTTTCTTCTCTACCCTTCTGCAGTCAAATAGTACACATCACCACAGTTTACGGCTTCAGTGCTGAGGTAAACCTTAACCGAGTATTTTCTGTATTCCTCAAGGGAGTTATATGGTCAGTGATGGACCCTATAACATCCCTGGGTCTGCCAGGCCCACCTATTAGGCAAGCCCAACGTTACATTGAGCCAATCTGACAAATCCGTATATATGAGCCTAGGCAGATGACGCAGGAGCCACGGGGCTACCTTAATTTCCATTGGCAGCAACCCATGGGCCTGGGTTTTGGTTGGAGGCAACAAGTCAGTCAGTCTAGCATTGGAGAAAGTTTGTGCTTTGGAGTCAGACAAACCTGAGTGTGAAGCCCAGCTCTTTATCTCTAACTACTCATTTGCCTCCTATTGTATTTCCTTTTGGAATGAGGTTCCTGATATCTGTCCTGCAGGCTTGTTGAAAGAAGTATGTATGCAAAGTACATGGCCCAAGTTGGATGCTCAGTAAATGCAGTTATTATTGTGAATCTCTGATAATTACTGTTTGTAATTCTTTTATTTGTAATCTCAAAGATATAACTTGAATGAAGTCATCCTTGTCTGGCGTTTTTAATTTCAGAGAGCCGGGCTTCTAATTGTTCTCTTCTAATAGTGACTGTGTTTCATTGACTTAAAGTGCATTGACTGAACTTTTACTTATTTATTTATTTATTTATTTATTTATTTATTTATTTAGCTTTTCCTCTATTCTTCTTTTTGAAGGTGTACCGCTTGAGTTTCTAGAAAGCATGTGGGTAACTACATTGGTACTATCCTTTATTCAGAAATAAAGTCTGACTGGATCTTCCTATTTTTATTGAGCTGATATTAATATTTATTGGATGCTTACTCTTGGCCAAGCTCTGAGGAGACACAAGTGTGCATGGGAATCAGAGTGTGGTCTCTTTAATTTCAGCCAAGAGTCAGAAAGCTGAAGTAAAACTTGTGACTAGAATTTTTCTATCATTCGAATCATCCCTTGGACAAACTTGGACTTAGGAGTTGTGGAAGTAGGTATACTGCCTATGTGGTGAGATTTTCTAGAACTTAACATAAGGACATTTCCCACATTGGCTTGTAGTAGACCTGATATTTCCCTCACTAGAGCTAGTACTTCCTCAAGACCTTCACTGTTTTATTCTAATGAGGAAGAATGTGAGCTAGAAGTAATACTTTTTCCCTGCAGCTTTCTCTGAACACAGTAACAAAAACTGACTTACCAGATCAACAGAGCAGCACTTAGTAAGGAATAGGAAAATAAGAGGATAAATGCATTAAAGATTCGCTTTGGTTGGGGAGGCCATCTGGAGAGGATGGCCAGGACAAGAGTAGGCAGGCCAGGGTGGAAGGCACTGGGCAGTTAGGGTCTGTGGTAACATCTAACATGGCCCCCAGTGATTCTCACTTCCTGTTACTCATACTTGTGTATTGTCTCTACCACTTGGAACAGGGGTTAACTTTGTAACGAATAGAACATTGTGGAAATGACCCTCAAACTGGGTCACAAAAGACACTGAGGCTTCTGCCTTACTCTTAAATCAACCATTCTGGGAGAGTTCCTTGTGGCGAGGAACTGAGGCCTTCTGCCAACAATCAGGGCTAATTAGCCAGGTATATTGGAATACGTCATGTTGGAAGTAGGTTCTGGAGCCCTAGTGAAGCCTTCAGAAGACTGTAAACCCAGCTGACGTCTTGACTCCAACGTCGTGAGAGACCCGGAGGCAGAACTACCCAGCTAAACCATGTTTAAATTCCTGGCCCAAAGAAACATTATGGGATAATAAATACTTAATTTTAAGCCACTAAGTTTAGGGGTAATTTATTAAACAACAATAGATAATTAATACAGGACCCAGCACATGGGCTAGATTCCTGAAAGGAAAGAGTAGATATTGAAAGGGAAGATCACCGAAGTCAAAGACTGACCCTTTCTTGTACTTTATAAAGGGTATATAGAGGTGGGGCTGGGAATAGCAGTAGAAAAGAGGAGGAAATAAATTTAATACCCAATTCCCAGAGTATATGGAGGAAAGTAAAAAAGGCAAAAGTTTGGATGTTAGTTTGAGAAGGACTCCTCAATATGGAAACCTGGAAATGAATTTATCTTTCAACACGATATGAAGTTTTGAAAATTGATTTTTACTTGAGCAACGTTTAGATTTCATCAAACAATAGGAACATAGTAATGTAGGCAAAAGAAGTCTCTGGGGATCCTTTAGACCTTTTTTTTTTTTTTATTCCCATATACAAGACTCTAGTTAAAGCTACCAAAAACTGTCTATCTCACCTTTTAAAAATCAACATGTCAATAAAACTAGCAATTTCCAAGGTGTGGCAAAAGGTTTCACATTCATTTAAACAAAAGGGGTTCTTTTAAAAATGATCTCTAACTCTATTAAGCTGTGAATTACTTTTGTACTTCCAGGAAGGACTTAAGTGACATATGAGCGAATTAGGTAAGAAGGCTTTGTACTAGAGATTAAAAAATTCTTTTTAAAACGAAATGATTTCTTTCCACATGCTTTTATAAGTGTCAACATTTTATCTGTTCTTAGGTGGGTAAAAGGATGACTCTCTTTGGGAAGGGTTAAGGCAGGAAATCAGTAATGATTCATACCACTTTTTCACATGCTTCTCTGACGAGGTTTAATCACAAATCTGGGTCCACTTGTATAACAAAAACATTAAAAGAGGGTGTTTTAAACTGCGTCTTTTTATTAATCTTGCATTTGGTCTTGTAAATAATACACGCAAGTACATCCCTGTTACGTCAGTTGGAAAACAGTGATTAAATAACGAGCTGTTTATCTAGAGGACAAGAGAATCTTGCAGTTTTATATGTACCTCTTAAATAGCTATGTGTTTTCTCTTATATTATTTAGTTTGCTTTAGGCAAATACTTTAAATTTTGGAATTTCTTTAATTGATTTTTCATTTTAATGATCCTTTCTATCTTCCTTTACATTTAATGGCAAAGTTTTAAGACTCAAAAGATAGTTTTCTATGCCACAGTGCCTTTTGAAAGAAGGGCACATTGTTTGAAAGATACATACTTTGTTATTTCAGAATCTCTTTGATATCACCGAAAATGGTTTTACTTTAGCTTTCCTTTCAGCCTAATTCCTTTCCTCCTTTGTTTCTATTTGGATGAGGTAATCCTGGGTTTGTAGAGTCTTTTGTGATGGAAATGACTATGGCCACACAGACACAGTGTAATATTTACTAGGCATAAGAGAAAGAGAAATATCAATAGTGCGGCTCACCAAGCATTTGAAAATACTTCAGTCCTTTATTTACAGACAGAAAAAAATGCTACTTAACATATTTATTATTAATTTGGGTGAGTGAAATATGTGCACATAAATTGTGAATCAAAATTGAATGGGAGGAGAGGAGTGAAATTCAAAGATTAATTATGACAAATGGGTGAAATGGTCTGAAGTTAAGGCCAGATGCATTAACAATGCACTAATATAATGTAAGACATTCACAAGTGGAATAAGAAAGTTACATGGAGTTGAACAAGATCAACAGATGAGTTGGGAGAATGTGAATACAGTACCTAGCTCAGTAATTATAGCCTAAATTTTAGATCAGGGGTCGGACACCTATTTCTGTCAAGAACCAGAGAGTAAATATTTTAAGCTTAAGGGCCATAAGGTCTCCCTCACAACTGCTGATCACTGCACTTGTAGCAGAAAGCTACTATAGACAACATGTAAATGAGTGGACATCTTTGTGTTTCAATAAAACTATTTACAAAAACAGGCTGCAGGCTAGATTTGGCCTGTGGGCTGCAGTGTGCCAATTCTTATTCCACAGTTTATAATTTTTCTTATTTATTTGTTTGTAGGTCAATGCATTTCATAATGTTCAGAGCAGCTTACAAGAATCCATACAACACTAAACGCTTGACAATGCATATGTAGGGTTATGGTGCCCTGCAGTGATTTTGTGGGTAGGAATGGAGTAGGCTCCAACTGGATTGAGTACATCCATGTCTAGCACCGGGGACTCGCTTCGGCGCGAAACCAGTGTCTGTCAACCATTCTGTTTTCATTTCAATAAATAGTATATGTAGCCTGTGCTAAGGATATCCATAGATGCCCTTCATATTGGCCTTGAAGAGACTCTTCCAGGTCCCATAGCTAGCGCATCTGCCAGTGATAATTCAGGAGAGCTTATGCTCAATTCTCTTTTGACTTTATGCAAGAAAAACCCTCTTCTTAATAAACATTCTTAAATGCCTTGAGATAGAGGGTAGGGTGCTTGACACTTAAAGGGGTAATAGGAAAGGAAATCTACATCTGTACCAGGATTTGACTAGATAGGATTACCCCCCACACCCGCCCTCAAGTGGAATGGGAATAGAACACACCATCTCGATGTGTCCCTTGACCCTGTAATTCCACTTGTAAGAATCTATCCTAAGAAAAATTTTGGAGAAACTACTAAAGATTTATATATAACTTTTAAATATTATATATTTGAAAATTTAATTTATTAAACCAAAAATTGGAAAGAAGTTAAATATTCAACAGCAGGACAATAAGTAAATACTTTATGCTACATTCGAGATGAATGCTATATTGTCTTTTAAAACTGTTTTTGAAGACAACTTTACAAGTAAGACAGCCAAATGCTCAATATACAGTTGAACCTTGAGAAATATGGATGTTAGGGGCGTTGACACTGGCATAGTGGAAAATTCACGTATAACTATAGTCGGCCATCTGCACCCAAAGATTCCCAATATAGTTGACCCTTGAATATCATGGGTTTGAAATGTGCAGGTGCATAAGTGGACCTGTGCAGTGGAAACCCATGTTGTTCAAGGGTGAATTGTAATTTTAAATGATTATAGCAGAATATAGTATGATCCTAATTTTGTTGAAAAAATATGGCAAAAATTATAGAAAAAAAATACAGTGAAGGAGATTACTATCTACCAAAGTTTTCACTCTTCTTTCTGGTATGCAGCCACATTACATTTCCCAGCCTCCCTTGCAGTTGTGTGTGATCATGTGACTAAGGTCTCTCCAGTGGAATGTGATTTCCCACACATTTTCCCTGCCTCCTTTATTTTTTTTTAATACCTTCAGTTGACTAGGATGTCAATACTTGGGGCAGCCTTGGAAGTCACATGTTGAAAATGGCAACATGGTCATCAGCTTAGGTTCATTAGTGATCGTAAAGAGGTGAGTTGCCCTGCGGACTCATCTTAGACCTGCCACGTGGGGAAGAAATACATGCCTATGATATTCAGCTACCATGGTGGTGCCTGAGAGGAGAACAGATGCATGAGGGCTGTCCAGAAAAAATCCAGCCATAAATGCCTCTATTTTTCATATTACATGGCTGGATACTTTCTGGACATCCCTCATATATAAGTCCACTGAAACACTCACTGGGGACTTCCAGAAACATTTGATTGGGGGCAGAGATGGTGTGTTTTATAGGAACCCAAAGACTTCCATGAATAAATAGGAGTATTAAAAAAACTAGTAAAATTTTAGTTATTGTTCAAGTTACCTCATTTGTATTCACATGTTGGTGCAGTCTGAGGAAGCTTGGGCTATACGTATTTTAAAAATTTTACACTTAATCATATACTGTAATTCTTTATTGGGAAAGGTAGTGACAATATAAACATATACATAATAAAATGGTAACATATACATAAATTCAAGAACATGGGCCAGGAGTAGTATACATTTGCATAGAAGGTAAAGACCCAGTGAAGATACGATAAACATGAGCCATTGTGTCCTGCACAGTTTCTGAAAATTGAGTTTTAATTAACTCAGATTTTCCTGTCAACCAAAGTGATTAGTTAATAATTAACACACATGCAGATGTTTCCTTTGGCGATTAGTTGTGAAAGAAATTTCTCAGTCAATCTTCAGATAGGAAACAATGTCCTCAGTAATTACTCCTAAGAAAATGCTAGAGTGGGATTTACAGTGCTGCTTCTAGATGAACCATTAGAATACCAAATCCAACCTTAGGGAAAGGTAATCAAAGGGGCGCGTGAGAGGCACAGCCTGGCAACAGGACATGGGAGATGGTGGCCCCACTTGATCCAGAAATTAAACCTCTGTCTAGAGAAGTGGTTGGAATTTCTGTTCTTTCAATAGTTCTGCATTAATATCCTCGCTCTTTACGAGGCTTTTTACAAGTTGGACAACAGGTGATTTACTTTTTTCAGGAGCTTTCCTGCTGTAAACTCCCATGTTTTTGCATTTGCCCACATGTCTGTTTTCAATAATTGCTAGAAGGTATTAGTTCTTCTTCTCTATTGCCTTCTTAGTCTTGCAGGAGTACCTGTTATTGACAGAATTTAACCTGGAACCATAGTTAAAAGGGATTCTGGGAAATGTATTTCTGGGTTTCTCCCTTGTGATAGTAAGGACACAGAAGGAGGAAGCTATGATGGTGCATGGGTAACAGACCATCTGCCACACTGGCAGAGCTCCAATATGATTAGTCAACAAAGAGACGACAAACCACACTGCCAACAATAGGTAATCGTATTATTTGTTTAAAAATCACCCTAAAACAAAACTATACAGAGAAATATTTATATGTAAATGCAAAGGAAAAAAGATAAACACCAACCTGAGAATAAAAGTATGTTGGGGGAAGGAGTGGAACTTTTGTAGGATCAAGAGAGACTTGTACATTATCTGCATTATCTGAAATTTTAAAACTATGTGTTCTATAATTAAAAAGGAAAAATAAATGAAATACCTTAACATATTAGTTGAAACTAATTTCTAGACTAGTATTCTCTGTGACAGCTCTGAAGGCAGTGAATGGCAGAAAGCTTGAAATCAGCTCCAATTTCTGCATGACCACTTAAGTGGTATGATCTTGTACGAATCATTTTATGTTCCTAGGCCTCTGTTTTTCCAGTTGCAAAATTGGGTCAGATGATTTCTAAACTCCCTCTCAGCACAACAGACTATAATTCTAGGATTTGTTGGAAAGAAATATTAGAAGCATATAGGAAACAGTGTCCTCAGCAATATTCCTAAGAAAATAGCAGAATGGTCTTTACAGTGCTGCCTCTAGACGAACGGAAAGGACACCAAATCGGAACAAACCTCAGGGAAAGATAAACGTGAAGTGAGAGGCACAGCCTGGCAGTTACGTAGGTGTGGGAAGAAGACACTGAGACACTGGTCTCTGGGAAGCAAGAGGAACTGTCTGAGGCTATTAAGGATTCAGAAAGTGAAATCTGGTATTTCATTTCCTGGCAGTTGAAGGCAACTTTTGCATACATTAAAGTTTACTGAAGTTCACCTCTCTTCCCATGAGACACTGGAAGTTACAAAATTTGCTCCTTGTATCTGTGAACAGGGCTTACATTAAGCTGGTTTGCAACAAAATCGCTCTATGGGTTATTTTTAGAGGGTATCCTTTCTGATTGTTTGGGTCTATTCTGTATGGATGTTTGAATATTAATCCTAGCCATACATCATACTCATACATCTAAAGACATGTAGTCCTTCCTTATATCTGTGAGGAAGAACTTAGATGTGAAATCTCGAGGTTTCACCATTTTCTGCTATTCAGGAATCAAATTTTGCAAACAGTTCATGTCAGAGCTGAGGATCTACTCTTACAGGGACTGAAAGACTGAAAGTGAAGGTGAATATCCTTCAAGTAAAAGTGAAACTGGACATCTTATTTATACAGTCCAAGGAGAATAAATACATAAAGACCAAATAGTTGAAAAAAGTCTATTAGCAAAACTAGATATAATGACCTAAGTTTTGTTATTTGCTGTACTAATAATATCGTTTCCTATCATTTCTTGGGTAGTATTATTAACTTTTTGGCATTCATTAGACATCATTTATTTTCTCAATACTACATGCTATTACATAGTATATACAGAGTCTTTTAGAGCTACTGTTTTAAAACAATTCCAAGAAAGATACTTAGAAAGATTGGTAACACAGGCATAGGAGCCAAAAAAATTTTGTATATTGATGAATGGAACTAGTCAACACTGTTAAGGTGATATTAAGTCTACCTGAATTGATTTATAAACTCAACTCAAGCCCAGTTAAAGTATCAGTAGGCTTTTAAAAAAATTTTCCTTTTTGGATAGACTGATTCTGGACGTTGCATGAAAATGCAAAGAATCTAGAAAAATGTAAACAATTTTGACAAAGGACAAAATTGGAAGACTTACACTACCCAATTTCAAGACTTATGCTAAAGTTCTAGTAATAAAGACAGTGTGGCATTGGTGTGAAGATTGATAAATAGGTAAATAGGCCAGAGTAGGAAGTCCACAATTAGACCCATGCATATATGGCCAAATAATTTTTAGGAAAGGTATCAGAGCAATGCAATGAGAAAGAATGGCCTTTTAAAAAAATGGTGCTGGAGCACTTGGATAGCTGGGTACAGAGAAACCAACCTCTACTCTTACCTTACATCATATACAAATATTAACTCAAAATGGATAATAGACCTAAACATAAGAGCTAAAATTGTAAAACTGTTGAACAAAAACATGTGAGAAAGTCTTACAAACATATCAAATGGTGAGCTTCTTGAGGTTAGGGACACATTTCATCATTTGTCATTTCTCTCTCTCTCTCTCTTAGCAGCTACTACAGTGCCAGGCTATAGAAAGTATCCAATGGATGCTGGACCTCAGACCTGGCTTTGTTCTTTTGTATTTCAGATCCCTAGTGTATTGCCTCAGGGCTGGGCTTCACTCTTTTCGTGCTGTGCTCTGTGGCAAATGGGGAGCTCCACAGGCCTCCACCCTCAATGGGTAGTTTCCCTGATACCTCTCCCCTTGGGGCTTGCCCACTGCACTTCTGAAATGAAATAATGCGGTTCGATCTTGGCCCACAGTTCAGTATCTCCTCAGATCCTAGTTGGTCCCACTTTCGATTAGATCCAGTGGTGTGGTGCTCCCTGGCCACCCAGGCTGAAACCCTGAGAAAACACAGCGAGTCAGAGTGCTGAGGTTTATCAGTGAGAATGTGGCTCACAAGGATGGTTCCAAAGGAGTCATGAAGGGCACTTACACAGACATAAACAAGTAAAATAGTTATTGGTAGAGTACTCGCAGGATGAATGCGATGCTATTTTTATAAGAAGGGCAGGCTTTTTCATTTCCTGGTCTTTGAATTATTTAGCTCATAACTGAGGAAGAAATACTGAAACCGAGAACGTTTTTTGTCTTTGCTCCTTAGTCTCACCACTGTGTCACCGGTTCTCTAAGCACTAGCACCTTCATTTACGACTTCAGCCTATCTAGTCTGTGGGCAGTCGGCAGGGGATCTGAGTCCTCATGGGGAACGTTTGTCACTTACCAACAGCTGTTCTACTCTCAACAGGAATGCACTCGCATTAAAGGAGATGGCTGGAGAGTCACCCTTTCCCTCCATTAATTGATGTCAATTTTTTTTTTCAAAATATGTCAAAAAGCCACCAAAAATAAAAGTTGATATTTTGACTTTTACGCATTTAATAATAACATTTTGAGCTGCTTTGTATATAAATGACTATTTTTTACTTTAAATTTTCATTATATAGTAATAAATTCACCATTACATTGAATTTTAACAAAAAATACTCAAAACATACGAAGTGGCATCAATTAGATTCCAGTATAGATACATTGGAATCTAATGGCATTGATGAAATAAAAAATTTATTACAAAATGTTACACAATGTGGCATGCAAAACGTCTTGGTTGTTGATAGTGCAAGCCACAGGAAAACATGTTAAAAAATCTTGTAAATGGAGAAAAGTCCTTGAAACAGTTTCATACTGAATAACAATTTTATAATAATTACAGTATATATATTTTTAAGTAAATACAGTTAAGGTGGTACATTTTATTAAAATAAATGATTCCTTAAAGTATAAAAATTTCCTATTGTTATTTAGTCTTGAAAGACACAAAAATACAGAAAAACGTACAAATGTTTTTTTGAGCTCATGGGGTATAACCTTGCACAGATGCCGCAGTCATCAGATGGAAACACGAGCGTCACAGCAAAAGGGTTAAAGAGGGTCGCCTTGGTCAGAGAACCCTGAAGAACACATTTTGTACACTTGTGAATTTAGGATCCTTGCCCTCTTAGTGGAATCCTAAACTGCACATCTTTTTTTCCTTGATAGACTTTCCTTCTCTTCCGTGTGGTTGATACAGTGTTTGTTTATGGCAGAGGGTGTGTTACTTCCAGGGATGCCTTTCTTTCCTTCATGGAACCTTGCAAGAGTACTGCCAGACAACTAACCTTTAATTCAGGTCAGGATTACTCTAAAACTACAGGACTTCACCCAGAAGAAGACCTGCTCCAGGACGGAGGGTTACTCTGAACACCCTGCCGTACCTCAGTCCTTGGCTAATCCCATGCCATATGCCCTGATGGCTATACGTGACGATCATTGAAGCAGAGCTGTGGTGGCCGTTAGACCGTTACATGTGAGAAATCATCGGTAGCTAAGTAATGTAGTCCCTTCTCCAAAACAACTACATCTATCTTCTTGGACATTATGTAAAAGCTTATTTTATGTTGTGGGTTAAATTAACAGAAGTGCTCATATGTGTTTGGGTACCAGATGGAAGCGAACCCATGTAATTCAAACCTGTGCTATTCAAGGGTCAACTGTGTTTTCAATCTGAGGTTGGGAATCCATGAATACAGAGGGCTGACCGTAGTTACACGTGGACTTCTGACTGCATGGGGGTCAGTGTCTCTAATCCCCACTGTTAAAGGGTCAACTGTATATAGCTATAAACATCTCACTTCTTGATAGAGACTTTGTAGAAGTCCAACTATTTTTGCCTCCCGTGACTGAGGGGGTAGTGACCGAAGCAACAGCTGAAGGAACTTTTGGTTCACACTGTGGGAGTTTATGGTTTTCTACAAATTTTGGAGTAGCTACGAGAAGAGCTAGCTTTTTATTTCAGGCATACTGTCAATTATTTTGTAACATCTCATTTTAAAAAGAGTTTTAAACTGCTTTCCACCAAACCGAGTCCTAACAAGGGGTTGCCATTAATTCCCCTCTATTCCCTGTGTGACATGTAAAGTAGGAACACGAACAAAACGTCATGCACAAGAAGGGTCTGGAATGTCCAAAAGCTGATGGACATTTATTGTCTAGATTTCAAAGATTTGATACTGCTGCTGTGTTCTCTACATGCTGTAACGTGGAGGCCTTTCGTGTACGCTGTTGTTTGAACACAGTGTGTGTTGACGGGCACTAGTGTCAGGTGGGGGCAGTTGCCCCTGAGGTTTGGGTCGCTTCTGTGTGCCTGACTTGTCTTCAGTATTGGAGTTGCACCTTGTCTTAGTCTGCTTGGGCTGCTGTTACAAAACACCACAGACTGAGCAACTTAAACAACAGACCTTTATTTCTCACCATTCTGGAAGCTGGGAGTTCAAGATCAAGGTGCTGGCAGATTTGGTTCCTGGTGGAAAAACCTCTCCCTGGCTTGCAGATGGCTGGCTCTTTGTTGTACCCTAACATGGTGGGGAGAGAGAGAGAGAGAGAGAGCGCTCTAGTCTCTTGCTTTTATCAGGGCACTAATCTCATCATGAGGGCTCCATCCTTATGCCCTCATCTAAACCTAATTATTCTCCAAAGGCCCCACCTCAAAGTACCACCACATTGGGGATTAGAACTGCAAGATACAAATTTGGGGGTGATGCAAACATTCCATTGATAGCACAGCTCTTGCTCTTAATTGCGTGCGGGGCCTTCCTATGAATTCACAGGACATAAAACCTAAGAACCTCAATAACATTTCAGTGTTGGTCTTTATTATTGGTCCCCAGCAGTAAAGGGTCTTGAGAATTTCAATTCTTAGGAATTTTCCCTCAAGGGAAAGTTACATAATGTGATTAAAATCTAGCATCCAGAGCGGTCTGTGTTAAGCATTTGTCATATTTACTGGGGATACCCTGAATAGCCCATTGACAGGAGGCATTTTTAAGAACTGTGTCAAGCTGGAAGGATTTTAACATTTACTTTTTGATATAAACAGATTTTATCCAGCACTTAACAACAACGTGACCTACATTTCGCGTGGTACAACAAAAAATTTCAGTGAAAAATAGAAACCAAGAGTACTGAATTTAAAGGTAGAAATAAGAAAGGGGGTGTTTATAGGAGGTACTTATTTCTGTTTACCATCTTAAAATGGATGCAGTACCAATGAAGGTTCTAGGATTTTATTTCAGCCCACATTTAAAATGTTCTGAATAAACGTCTGTGGTTTACTTTCACAATGTTTACAGAGCACAATTAAACAGTGTTCTATGTCTAGGGGTAACCTAAAAATACCACACATTTCACTCAAGTGGAGTGCAGTCTCCTGAGCAGGCCGGACAGTGGGCTCATTTATTCTGTGCTTTTTTATTCGAAGTCACTTCCATGAACTCTATTGAAACTCCAGTCCTTAGTTCAGTGATAACTACTTTGCAGTGAGTGATATTTATTGACCTCTCATCTTTCTTTTTGGGGTGGAAGATAGATATCGTCAGATACTTCGAAGCCTTTCGGGAAACTGAGGAAGAGTTCTTTTCCTTCTAATAATACAGCACGTAGGGATGTAGGCTATGTGCTCCTGGGCCAATGATCAGGCTTGCCTAGTTGCAGACAGTGATGACTCCGTCAGGTCTATGGTCTGTCGCTTAGAAAACGACAGATCCATGGAAATAAACCCAGGGCTAAGGGCTGGGGGGAGTGTTCTCCCAACCTTTCCTCAGAGTAGGAAGGAATTGTATGTTGTCGAGTTCTAGCTACAAGACTGGAGGAGACCCTGCTTTTTAATAGAGATGTGAGCCTTTCTTCACAGGATTCAAATTCTATCATAATATTATCTAGTCAAAATCACAGAAAACCTTTTATTCAAGCTCTTTCTTGTTGATTAGGGTCAGTTTCTCATTTTCCCTTATTTATTATTTTAGCCTTGACCTTCCTTTGAAATATATCTGTTTTGACTTTAGGACTAGGAAAAAGTAGAGACAGAGTAACAGAAGAACAAATTCCTAAATAACAGAGAAGAAACTTCCTTTTATAAAGTTGAATTTAAAACACTCTCCTGAGCTTTTGGCTAGGGCATTTTGGGGCTGTCTAAACACATTTACCACCCCACTTGCTATGAACAAAGTCACCCGTTTCGTTTATGGGTAGATCCATTTCCTCCTCTTGCTATGTCACCAGGCCAGAAGAGCTGCTGCAGTTTAGTTACTTAAAATCAATGCAGAAAAACTACTTCTCTTAAAATATATTAGAAAAAAATTAGAGAACATATTGTTGACTAAACATCTCATTAGATTGTAAGAATTTAGGTGCATGTAATTATACATGTTAATTTATATAATGATTAGTGTCTGCAGCATTAAATAAATAATGACAGACTCAAGTGCAAAGCTAATCCACTTTATAGAAAAACTGGACCTTTCCTGGAGATGTTTTTCAGATGTAATTCAGAATTCTCTGCTTGGTAATTTTTACTCAAATGCACGTGTGATGGTTAATTTTACATGTTCATTTGATTGGGCTATGGGATGCCCAGATAGCTGGTAAAACATTTCTGTTTGTCTGTGAGGGCGTTTCTGGAAGAGATGAGCACTCAGTAGGTAGACTGAGTAAGAAGATAGCCCTCACCAATGTGGGTGGTCATCATCCAATCTATTGAGGGTCTCAGAAGAACAAAAGACAGAAGAAGGGTGAATTCCGCTGCTTACGCTGGGCGATCCGCATTCTCCCACCCTTGGACATTAGCATTTCTCGTTGTCAGGCCTTTGGACACGACCTGAATTATATACCACTGGCTTTCCTCTTCATCTCAGTTTCCATTATTATGTGAGCCAATTTTTATGATCACTCAATCACTGTCTGTCTATCTATCATCTATCATTTATTCTATTTTTGGTTTATTGGTTCTGTTTCTCTGGAGAACCCTAACACAGCATGTAAGATACAAACAAAATTACCCTCATCTTAGTAATGTCCATTACTTTATTTTCATTCTTCTCATAAAAATGTGAAGTGTGGAAACAGTGAAGTAAGACACATTCTGATTGTGATTTTAGAAATTCTTTGTATGTTTATTGGAAATGCATCTAATTTACTTAACAGTTTAACACTGGGGCATTAGTGAAATAAATTAAGATGATTAATATTATATTAAACTGTATAATCGACATTAAAAATGATATTGCAAATAAATGTTTACTGATATAGAAATACTTGTACATTCATAATATATTGTTAAACTTAAAAGTAACTTAAAACTAAAAAGCATATGTATTATAATACTCAAAGAGATAACTGTATTTGCATAAGAAAAGTTCTAGGAGAGCATTTTTCTACAGAAATATAATACAAGCCACATATGTCATTTAAAATTTTCTAGTAGCCACATTAAAACAAGTAGAAAGAAATAAGTGAAATTAATTTTAATAATGTATGGGGACTGTTCAGAAAAAAATCTAGCTGTAAATGCCTCTATTTTTCATATTACATGACTGGAGAATTTCTGGACAGCCCTCATATGAGTATATTTAAGTCAATATAGCCAAGACAGGGAGTTCCCTGATGGTGTAGTGGCTTAAGGCTTTGGCATTGGCGCTGTCGGCGCTGTGGCCTGGGTTCGATTCCCAGTCAGGGACCTACCCATATACCAACAAACAAACAAACAAACAAAAAAACAAACCAATATAGCCAAGACATTGTTAAATATTAACATAACTAACAAAATTATTAATAGGATATTTTTGTGCTCTTTGAAATCTAGTGAGTATTTTATCATTAGAGTACATTTCAATTCAGACTAGACATATTTCACTTGCTCAATAGCCTCATGTGGCTAGTGGCTACTATATTGAATAATGCAGAGCTAGGACATGCATCAGAATATTTATTAAGAGTGGCTATCTATAGATGATAAAATTGTGAATTCATCTTTTTTGCTTCCTTATATTTTCTAGATTTTTATGGTAAACATCTATTATTTTTATAGTAAGTTGAAAAAAATCTATATTAATTTAAAATGTTTCATAAAGGGAATTTAGATTCTGTGGTGAAACTTCCTCATATATCTAAGAAGTCCTTTAGTGGAAGAAGATGTAGTTTATGTGTTCAAGATAGCTAAAGTTTATGAATTGAGACTCATATCAGTACTACAGGCAGTCAGTGGACTGTGTGTGTAAGTGTGTGCACATGTGTGTATGTGTGTATGCACACATTTGTGTGTGTGAATAGAGATGGTGTATACGGAGGCTTTTTTGTGGACACTGGCAATCCCCACAGTCATGGGGACATGGTAGCCCTGAGACACAAGCACCATAGCCCTTCAGTGAGGATCATTAACCTGAAGTGATAGTCCTCAGTCTAAGTCAATTCCATTTTTCCTCACCAGAGTATTCTCACATTTGTTAGCCCAGGATGACCTACTGGATGAAACACAAAATCTGGGCTAAATAGTTCTTGGGTTGAGTTGTAGAGGTTAAGCATGAACATTTCAGAGCAGTTGGGGCCAGATTCTCATCAAAAGCAACCCCTTGGGAATTTGGAGTACTCATGTATTAGCCAAGTTGGGGTCTAGTTCAATATTCTTCTGAAATGACACACTGGAATTATTCTGTCAGAGGAAGCTATGGAATGTATCCCATCATGTGACCAGAAAGCCCTGAACTATAAAAAATGGAACCGTTAGAATGCCAAATGGAATCATATGGAGATCAGGGAAACTTTACATGCTGTCATCTTGGTGGCCTCAGAACAAACATTGTATTCATTAAAACTTTGCTCTTGGGGTAGTTTGACCTATGTCAATGATGGTCTAAAATCCTAGACTAAATTATTCCTAATTTCTTTGGCTTTTATTATATTAATAGTAAAGTTAATCATGATAAACTCATTTGGTATTAATGCCAGTGTCATAACTAGACTTTCAGATTTTTTTTTACCCACAATTCATTGTTAATTTTTTAGGAGATTACCTCAGTCCCTAGGATGGAATTAAGGTAAATATGAATTGGTTCCCCAAGGTTATGGTTAGAGTAGTCAGAGCCAATCTGACAAAGCCTCACGTGCCTGTAAGTATAAAATACATGTGCACCAGACCACTGGAATTCCTTGGCATTATTTTTCCTGAGCAGGAGGCTAGGGTAGTGGGGTACTCACTAAGCTACTTAATATTTCTCTGTTTGTTTAAAAAAATAGAACATTCTTACAAAACAAGTTTCATCTCTGATTTCTAAACTATAAAATTCTTAAGTAGAGACTTTCAGGAAACCACTGTATTTCTGAATGAACTCTTGCAAAGTCCCATTATTATTTTCAACTATTGCACTCTCTACAGAGCACATTACAAGTCTGTTAGTTAAACTATGTTACTTAGTGAAGATACTAATGTAGGATTAAGGAAAAAAGATAAGACATCTCTTCTTTATTTGGGCTACAAAGATTGAATGGCATTTTTCAGTCCTTTTTTTTTTTTTTTGACTTGATGCCACAGTAGGTATGACAAAACTGCTCTGTTTTCTGTTTTAGAGAGCAGACTATGTGAGGAAGAACACAATAATATTTTATGATATGGGAAAAGTAGTCTCCTTCAGTACACGTATAGTCACACAGAAAGATTATTTTTGACCTGTCAAGCCTAGGACTTGGAAAGGTAATCTAATGAGCCTTGTTTAGAAAAGATTCTGGAAATACTCCCTATCAATTAGGAAGGCCAATTGCTTTAACAGATAGACCCCAAAGTGTATAATGGCTCACATATAATACAAATTCATCTCTTGCCCATATGCCAATGATAGATAGGGAAATAGGTGGGCAGTATCCCTTCTCCACACAGTATTCAAGAATCTAGATTGATGGAGGTCTTGCCTGCTTCAACATGTGGATACCGTAGGACTCCCCCACTAGGAGAAAATGCATAGGAGAACTTTATACACCATGAATTTTATGGACTTGGCATGTAACATTTTCACTCACTTTTTATAGGCTAGGACTCATTTATATGGGCTCACCCTACTGCAAGGTATACTGGGAAATGTAGTCCCTGGCTAGACAATCACTTTTGAAATAATTTCTATGCTATGGATGGGGAACCATAAATTTTTGGTGAACAGTTAACTGCCTTTGTTACAAGCTTTGTGCTTTTCCTTTTGAGAACATTTAGTCAGGTAAAAAATTAAAACTAGTGTTTAAAATGGAAAAATAACAAAATAAAAGAACAGATCATTTCCCCTAGAAATAGCCTTAATGCTGATACCTTCAGCCCTGTCTCCACTGTCTCCATGAAACTCATATAGAGGAGATTGAAAAAAGAAAGGACATGGAGGACAGAAGGAGAGAAACACAGAGGAGAAGGAGAAGAGAGAGGAAAAGAGAGAAGGGGAAAGATGGAGAGGAAGACAGAAACATATGATGAGGTGATGAAGAAAGTAAAATTGTACCACATTAGATATGCTTGGGGATTAAGAAGAATTAACAGCATTTTATGTCTCTTTCATGTTCTCTCTCAAGCTGTAAGACAACTCCATACAAATCTGTGTGGGTGTAGCTAGATTGGGATCTCTATGTTTTTCTTTGTTAGTCTGGGTATATAGGTTTGTTGATTTTATTGATCTTCTCAAAGAACCAGCTTTAGGTTTCACTGATTTTCTCTATTATTATTGTTTTTAATTTCATTGACTTAAGCTCCTTTATTACGTCTTTTGCTGAATTTATGTTCTTCTTTCCCTAGTTTCTTAAAAGAATGCTTAAGTTATTAATTTTTTATTTTTTTCATTTGCTAGCATTTAATGCTATAGATTTCTAAGCACTACTGTTATTATATCCCCCAAGTTTTAAAAAGTTGTATTTTTATTTTCATTTAGCTCAATGTTTTAAATTTCTCTTGAGATTTCTTCCTCAAGCCATGTGTTATTTAGAAGTATGTTGTCTTGTTTCCAAATATTTGGTATTTTCCAGCTATCTTTCTGCTATTCATTTCTACTTTATAAATTGTAGTCTGAGAATATACTTCGCATGATTTTTATTCTTTTTAACATATTAAGGTATATTTAATAGCTCAGATTGTCATTTATATTGGTGAACATTGCATGTGAGCTTGAAAAAATATATTTTGCTCTTGTTGGATGGAATATTCTAATTTAATTCAATTGGAATCCAGCTGATTGATGGTGCTTTGAATTCAACTACATCCTTACTCATCTTCTCTTTGCTTGATCTGTCAGTTACTGATGGAGGTATTGAAGTTTCCAACTGTAACAGTGGATTTGTTGATTTTTCCTTGCTGCTCTATTAGTTTTTGCTGCATGTATTTTGACACTCTGTTGTTAGTTATATATGTGTTTAGGATAGTTATGTCTTCTTGGAGAATTGACCTCTTTTTATTATGTAATACCTATCTTTAATTCTGATAATTTTTCTTGTTCTGAAATCAGCTTTGTCTGAAGTTATTACAGCTATTTTAGTTTGCTTTGATTAGTGTTAGCATGGTATATCTTTCTTCAGTCCTTTCCTCAAACTTTTCATCTATCTGAGTCTTTATGTTTGTATTGGGTTTTGTGTGGAAACATATAGTTGAGTCTTGGTTTCAAAAAAGAACCTGGGGAGGGGAGGGGAGAAGGGGGAAGCAGTGGGAGAGGAGGGAGGGGAAGCTAAATACATGGTGATGGAAAGAGAAGTCACATTAGGTGGTGAACTTATTATACAACAAGTTGAAAATGCACTGTAGAATTGTACGCCTGAAACCTATGTAATTCTTGCTAACAGAAGTCACCCCAATAAGTCTAACAATAAAAAATTTAAAAAAAAGAATCTGTTTTAACAATTGTAGTCTTTTAATTGGTGTATTAATACCATTCACAAAGTGACTATATATATGAATTAATATCTACTGTTTGTAACTGTTTCCTATTATTAAATTTGTTCTTTGGTTTTCCCCTCCCTCTGATTTTAATTGATCATTTTATATGACTCTCTTTTATAACCTTTTTTAGCAAGTCATTATACTGCTTTTAAAAAAATTGTAGTTGTTGCCCTAGAATCTTCTCTCTCTCTCTCTCTCTGTATAAATATAAATACACACACATATATAATATATAATATATACATAAAATATATATATAATATATATACACATATATTTTTAACTAATCTAAATCTACCTCCAAAGAACATGTGTAGTGCAGGTACCTTATAACTGTGTTCTCAATTTCCCTCTCTGGTCCCCTGTGACATTGTGATAATTTATTTACTTATCAACATGTTATGATCACCAATGATTGTTACTAGTACAAATTTAAACAGCTATATTTTAGATCAATTAATAATATAAAAACTGACATTTATTTTACTTTTACTTATTTCTTCACTGATGCTCTTCTTTTCCTTATGTAGATCCAGCTTTCTGACCTGTACATTTTCCTTCTACCTGATAAACTACTTCCCACATTTCTTTTAGGGAGGTGTGTTGTCAATTAATTTCCTCAGTTTTTGCTGTTCTGAGAAAGTCTTTATTTCTCTTTCACTTTTTAAGGGTAACTTTGCTGGTTATAGAATTCTACATCGGTGATTAGTTTTTCTCAATACTTTAAAGATTTCACTCCACTTTTATTAGCATAATTTATGATGAGAAATCCCTTGTAATTCATATGCTCCTCTATAGATAAGGTTTTTGTTCTCTGTGTTTTTTCATGATTTTCTATTTATTTTTAGTTTTCTGCGGTTTGAGTATGATAGCCTATGGGTGTGTGTTTATGAGTGTGTGTGTGTGTGTGTGTGTGTGTGTGGTTATCTTGCTTGATATTTTCTGAGCTTCCTGCATCTGTGGTTTAGTGTCTTTCATAAATTTGGAAAATTCTCAGGCAGTATTATTTTAACTATTTCTTCTATTTCCTTCTCTCTTCTCATTCTGGTATTCCAATTTTGCATATGTGACATCTTTTGCAGTTGTCTCATAGTTTTTGGATTTTCTGTTACGTTTGTTACATTTTTTTTTTTCTATTTGTACTTCACTTTGTGAAATTTCTATTGACACATCTTCAAGCTCTCTGATTCTTTAGGCATGTTGATTCTAATGATGAACCCATCAAAGGCATTCTTCATTTGTGTTAAAGTGTTTTTTATTGCTAGCATTTCTTTTTTGATTCTTTCTTAGATTTTCTATCTTTCTGTTTATATTACCCATTGTTCTTGCATGTTATCTAGTTTTCCACTCAGAACACTTAATATATTACTCATAGTTATTTTAAATTCCTTGTCTGATAGTTTCAAAATCTGTATCATATCTGAATCTTGTTCTGATGCTTGGTTTGTCTTTATAGACTATTTTTTTCTTTCTTTTTAATATAACTTGTAGTTTTATTCTTAAAATCTAGACATGATGCATCAGGTAATAGGAACTAAGGCTTTTAGTGTGAGGTTTTATGTTCATTTGGCTATGAGTTGGTTTGTATTTAATGTTTGCTGTGATTGTAGGTGTCAGAGGCTTCAAATTTCCCCAATGTCTTTTATTTTATCTCCCCTGTT
Source organism: Lyroderma lyra (assembly GCA_004026885.1). NCBI lineage: Eukaryota > Metazoa > Chordata > Mammalia > Chiroptera > Megadermatidae > Lyroderma > Lyroderma lyra. The sequence goes on from PVJL010005082.1 coordinate 23,341, forward strand.
ATTTTTAGGACTCCCCAAGAACTTCCCTGAGACTCCTTAGATGGAGTCTGAATCTTGCAGTTCTTTCAGCTGAATCTATTATTATATTGGAGCCTGGTGGGGTGGTGGTAAGGTATGAGGAAGAAGTAGTATTTTATAATCTTACAGTAAGATCTCATTTTTTAAGTACATCTGTTTCTCTGGTCTGTGATCTCTACAAGTTTTTCTCCAGTGGCATAGCCCCACCTGAATTCCCTCACCTGGCTGCAGCATCTATTTCCTTGAGCCATGACCTATATTGACCGTGTTTTTTTCCACCTTAGGGGAAACAGGACAGCCTCACAATATATTCTTTGCAATTCTGAAATCCAAAAATCTCTGAAAACTAAGTTTTTCTAAAAGTTTGGTACAGATTCATTTGGCTGAAAAACCTAACTGCAACTAATGTGAGGCTTTATATAGTCTTTCTTTGTCAATTTACTGTAAGCATTCATACATGTCACTGCAGAAATATTGATGTGCTTGATTATGGATTACTGCTCCAGATTCCAGGGTTGGTGTTTCATAATATATGTCATTATACATCATATTACCTATCTAAAATTTGAAAAGTTCTGAATTCTAAAGAACATCTTGTCCTAAAAGTTTTGGATGAGGAATTGTATTCTATTATGAAAAAATGCTTTAGAACATATTCATGTCTTATACTCTATATTGGAAAGTTACATTCAATAAAAGCAATTATTTACAGTTATATTTACTGAGTTAACCAAACAACTCACAACAAATTAAATTCAACACAATGAAACTAAACTAATATTAATTTATATTTAAATGGCAAGCAAAGCAGCAATTGAAAAAGCAGCATTTCAACAACATATGCTGATTGCCCAAACTGCAGGAATTCTAACTTTCTGCACATCTGTATGCACAGTCCAAACCTTTTAACATTTCCAACAATTGAATGATAGCCAAACTTGAAAGGTCCTTAGAAAGCCATTAAGCATGAGCTAATGTTAACTATGAATATAAAGTATTAGTAGCCTCTAATTAGTCATTTTGCTAGTTATAAAGTAGTATCACCAGCCATATGGTATGTAGAAATGGAAGTCAAAAGAATTTATCTTCTTATTCTTTAAACAGGATTTTTATTTTATGGTTAATTCTTGATGCATTAGGATTATCTAGGAGGCAGGAACTATACTATAAACATCAGTGATCTGGATTCCTGGTTATCATGTTGAAGGTGTGGTAGTATTTGGTGGTGGGATTGAGGAAGGATGGTAAGAATAAAATTTTCCAACATAATGCAGTCATTATAGGCATCAAAACAGCTGTGAACAATGAGATGTTCACTTTGTGGACATTTATAGAATTAACATTAACAAACATAAGAGAAATACTCTCTATAATTATGCTTTTATTCAGTTCACAAGAATCACAAAACTACTCCATTTTCCCTCTATCTTGTCACAATTGCACATGGACATGGTGCAAGAAGCTAAATGATATTGTAGCAACAAGAACAGGTCAGAACTCTTGAGTTTGGGTAAATGGACCCGTTATTAGAACTTTGTAACTTTATATTGTAAAATAAGCGTAATGGGTTTTTAAAAATAATATTTTATTTTTCAATTACAGTTTAAATAATAGTATATTAGTTTCTATCAGATGTACAAAATAGTGATTAGACATTTATATAACTTACGGAGTGACTACTCCGATAAATCTAGTACCCATAATAATGTTATAACCATACACAGTTATAACAATATTATCGACTATATTCCTTATGCTGTAATTTACATCTTCATAACTATTTTGCAAATACTAATTTGTACTTCTTGATGCCTTTACCTATCCCCTCAACCCCTCCTGTCTGGCAACCATCAAAATAGTCCCTGTATCTATGAGTTTGTTTCTGGTTTGTTGGTTCATTTATTTTGTTTTTTAGATTCCACATATATAAGTGAAATCATATGAAACTACACTTTAGGCTCTTCTTAATGATGGTTGTTTTGTAATTTAGCTGTACCTTTGAGGTGGTCAAGCTACACTGTCTACTACTTAGAAGATTTGATAAGTGTGTTGAAATGTCTCTTTATGAATGCCAGATAAATATTTTAGGTCTACTCACCTTTTGCAAAGCCATACATTTGGAATAGAGCTGAGAGTATTGAGATAGCAACCTTCTTAGAGTTTGTCATCATTCAAACATGTATTGAGCACCAATTTGTGTAAAGAGCCATACTAAGTGCTCGTGATTCAAAGATAAAAGAAATATAACCCAACAGGTAAATCAAGGTGTCATTAAAAAAATGCTATCTTTTAAAAAATTTCTTCCAGCTATAACATTGTAAATAAGTACAATTTAAAGTGAAAGTGATTAGTACAAGAAGAGAAGACACAGGTGCCATAGGCATGAGAGGACAAAAAAGAACCTTCATCTGAGGCTATGTGGAGACACAGGGAAGGCAAAATGGAAGATGGAATATAAATGACATTTACTTTATAAATCCATGTGGCACAGGTATATTCCAAATGATAGTTTTACATATGTATTTTTTCTGTTTTTTTTTTTTTTTTTTTTTTTTTTTTTTTTTTTTTTTTTTTTTTTTTTTTTTTTTTTTTTTTTTTTTTTTTTTTTTTTTTTTTTTTTTTTTTTTTTGCTTTTTGGTATGTGGGTAGCTCCCTGGCTGGGAATTGAACCCAGGCCGCAGCACTGACAGCACCAGCGCCGAAGCCTCAAGCCACTACACCATCAGGGAACTCCCTATGTATTTTTTCTGATGTTTCTTTCACTTTAACATTGCAAAATTTCATATTTCATGTAGTTGTATAATGAATATTTTTATTTTATTTATTTAAAAAAAATTTTTTTGCCATTTACAGAGTCTGTAGTATACCTATAGTGTACCCATAAATCTGTTAATATTAGTAAGTGAGCCCAGAATAGCCCTAACAATAAATTTAATTGCTAATGGCTTCAATGCTTGCGATAGAAATTGTGGTCCTATCACAGTTGAGAACTGGTTTCTCAGCAACATAAACATTTGGCTTTGGGAACATCTTGTTCGGAAGCAAAAGCTCAAAGTATCTTGATTTAAGTGAATTTATTTAGAAAATGAGTGGGGTTGAATCTTATGCAACTATGTGATTAAGTCTGACATTTTTTGTGAGAGGGACACTTCCTAAAAGGTAAGGCTGCAAATGACAAAGAAGTTCCAGAGGAGGGATTTCAGAAAATACCGAACTTGAAAACCATTTGAAAGTAAAAGTTAGTGAAGTCATGGAAACTGTTAACCTTTGGAAGACAATTCCGAACTCTGTTCAGGAAAAAGTCATGTACAACTCAACTACCTCTCTGGGATTTGAATCTCCATCCCTATTACTTAGTTCCTTTCAGCTCTCATCCAAAAATCTTTTTGGACTGAAAAATTACCAAAGTCCTAGATTTGACTTCTGTAATTAAAACATGTACCCTCATTTACATGTAAAAGTTATAGTGTGCAAAAATTGAATTACTTGTAAGGAGGGAGACATATCTGAATTGTTGAAAAATTCAAACTTTAAATGTAAAGAAAGGCATCATTATTTTCAAAGACATGGAACACTTTGAATCACCTGCAACAAAACTTCGCTGAAGCAAGGGAAGGCCTGCTGTGTTTTGTTGAATTGAGAAGATGGCATTTGAAATAACTCGTTAATTGTTTATATACAAATGGATGCTGTTACATAGTGCTTGAAAACAGTTTGTTCTCTTAAGTAGGTCAAGCATTCCCCCCTGAAACCTTGTTTACATCAGAGAGATTTAACTAACATAAGTTGCTTTCTTTACAAATACTGCAAAGGAAGTCCAAGTCAGAGATCACAAATTCCAAATTAATGGAGTTCAAATGGATGAGAGGGTTTTTTTTGCCTTTTACTCATGTATTAAAATTCATAATATTTTATTGTTCTTAATCGGTTGATAATCTGAATTTATCCAATGGTTGAAAACAGTTTAATTGAATCTTTGGAATGATTTACTGAAAAAACTTTAGATGATGTTATATGGCTGCAACCCTCCCCCACCCCCTATCAGCATTTAGCGTCATTCTCCCATGTTTTAAAGGCCTGAATGCTCAGCTGTGAGAAACAATGGCAAATGTGTTGTCATACTCAAGTCACCGCGATGTTCTCTTGTTGACATATCTGCCTCCCCTTCCCCCCATACACTTGAACTTACACAAACGAGAGAGGGAAACCAACATACAAGTTCTTTTATAAATATTCTTTTATCCTCACTTCACCTCTGTGAATGACCTTAAAAATTGCTCTAGGTAATGCCAGCCATACTCTTGGCAATCTCTTTCCCTGAGGATGCTTGTCACAAAGCAGGTCTGTAGTGCGTGCTGTCTTCCTTGGATGTTTTCCCTTGATTTTGTTCCTTTTCTTTCCTTTTCTCATCCCTGCCGAAATCCTGATGGAACAAATCCTCATTGCCAGGCTTAGCAGAAGCCAAACTATAATATCCCTTCTAATACAACACATACAATAACATATTGGAACATTGAGCCAGAACTTGAACCTCTTTGATTTATTAAAAAACAAAACAAAACAAAACAAAAAGAAAATTGTTGACTTAAAAATGAACTAGAACTTTTGTTTCAGACCAAAGAATAAAATGAAATCAATCCCCTCCGTTTTTCTTTTCTTTATTTCTTTTTTTGTGTGGCTCTATTATTAAAAAAACCCACTTTATTCGTGAAACAAAACCCATATACAAATGACTGAAATAAATGGATTAAGATTTATCCTCTTTCTTCCCCTTTTCACCCAAGGAATTGTTTCTGAGAGATCTGAAGACTTAAATATGATTCCCTAAAATAACCGGTTAGCAATTCTGCAAAAAGGAAACCAAAATAAATACATCTTCTTAGAAGTCAGTTATGATTTCCCTTCTGATTTTTTTTCTTTTGCTTACATGTCCTTAACCCCTATCCTTCTCTGTCCCCATTCCACCTTCTTTGGGGAAGAGCCAAGGATCTAGGAAAAAAAAGACTTGCCTGGTGAGGCATCTGGTCTCCCCCTTCCTTGGCAGCTGATGTTACCACTGGAGATATTTTTCGGCAGATAACTTGAGGAAACAGTTGGATTAATGCCTTAAGAAGACATTGATTCATAAGAAATCCCTAAATAATTGCTGCTAATAGGTCCAGTTTTGTGAGAGATTAAATATATTCTTAGAAATAAATTATCCCTGAATTTGAAAAGAACAATTCAAGGTTAACCTTGAATAATTTACTTCCAAGAAAGTTTATATTTTTCTTACATTAATGTACTTTTAGGTTATATTTGCTATTTAGCTATGAGCTATGTCCCTTTTGCCGTGATGTTCATGGCCAATGAACAAATTAAGCCCTTTATTTAATTATTCTGATGTAATGAGATGCTCAGTATTGATTTTTTTTAAATTGGTCATTGATTCAAATATGGAGATAAAATGGTGGTCAAGTCACAATCCTGATATTCAGTTGCTTATCTTATTGTAGGGTTTTTCAAGCTGCCAGTCAAAAACTCCACTAGTTTGTCATAAAATCCTTTTAGTAGGGTATATATGTATATACACACTCAAGGTGTATGTACGTGCCCACACATGTATTTATAGTTGGTCCTCATTATTCATGGATTCCATATTGGTGAATTTACTTACTCCCTAAAATTTATTTGTAACTGCAAAACCAATACTAATGCTGCTTTTGCAGTCATTTGCAGGCATGCAGAGAGCATAAAAAAAATTTGAATCTGCTGAAAACAGGCAATAGTCTACCTTTTCATTTCAGCTCTTATACTGTAAACAAGAATCCTTTTGCAGTAATTTAGTGTCATGATTCTCGCACTCTTTTGGTGATTTTCATGTGTCAAATAGGTCCTAAAGTGCTGTCTTGTGTTCTTTAGTGTAAGAAGGCTGTGGTTTGATTTATGGAGAAAATACTTGTATTAGATGAACTTTTTTCAGGCATGAGTCATAAATTTGTGTGCCATGAGTTCAATGTTAATGAATCAACAATATATTTTAAGTTAGATGTTTTTTAACACAAACATGCATGAAATTAATTTATGCATTGATCTGTTGATGAAAATATTGTGACTAGAGGCTAAAAGGAATGTAACTTTGTATTTCCTCTCGAAACAGTGTTTAATGTTTACTAATTCAGTTTTCCAGGTGACTTTATAGAACGTTTTATACTATAGAAACAAATCCACACACACACATAAAATAGAAAATAGCTGAATATATTTTACATTGTGAGGAAGAGTTCTATTATATGACATTTTGTTTCAGATACATATGTGAATATGTATGTCTATGTGTTCTGAGTACTTATATAAAATGTATTTCTTACTCTTGATCCTAATAAAATTGTTTCAAAGCCAGTGATCTGTGATAGTTTTGGATGATAGTATTCAAATTTAACTTTTCCAAGACTAAAGATACATCAATGAAACTAATCTAGAGGTCAACTAGGTTCACCTGTATAAATCATTCAACTTAAAATACACATTGCAAAGTTCTCAATAATTTTCTATGAATAATAGCTCCCTTTTCAATCAGTCCAACAAAATTATTAAACCTATCAACAGTCCTCAATACAGCTAAATTTCTTTAGAACCTTCAGCGACTTAGGCTTTTACATCTTAAAGCTTCTAAATTTTTAGGGTTTCAGGGTCATCTCAGGATTTCACTACATGTCTGTTCTGTTTTAAGTCAAAGGGACATATTATTCTCTTGGGAGGGGGAGCTAGCAAGATTCTTTCCATTTGATTTCTTGTACAACCCTGGGGAAAACACAATCAGGGAAGAGAGAACGGGAAGATTAGATGAGCTCCTTAGAGAACAGTCTACTTGATGTTGATAATTGGCAGTGCACTGGTGAGGTTGTTATTGAGTGTTTGGAGCATATCAAATGTTATTCATTTCAACACTTGAAGTCAATAAAACCTAAATTATGCAAACATTCTTTGGATCTCATCATTGAACCTCATGTTTCCTTATTATCCCCTCTTTAATATCCAACACTAATGTCCATTAAAAGAGGTTTTGTTGTAAACCACCGCAACAGAAAGTCTAATGTCTTTAGATTACTCTAATAAAGACTGAAAAATAACTTCTAAAACTGGCACTGTAGATGTAATGGAAACAAGAATGACTCGAAATTTGTGTTTGATCAGTTGTATCCTCTTGCATCATCTAGACTTGCTTTATTTATAATGTGTTTCAGCCCATCAGAAAAGCAATGCCAAAATATTAACAATGCAAGCTTTTGAAGGCTTGTTTCATGGCATTATATTGTATCATCTTTGGCTTCTTCTTTAAAGGTCAGTTTGTATGCTTCTTCTTAGGTAGAAAATTCGTTCCCTGAAGGATATCATTCACACTGTCAGAGAGTAGGTGCTAAGAGATGTCTCTAAATTCTATTAGCCAGTTATATTGCACTTTCTGCTGGAATTCCTGCACCTCCTCTGGTGTTGACTTGCTCTTGATGGGCTCTGGCTCTTCACTGGTCTCCACTAAGATGGAACAGTCCCTTTTCGTGCTATTTTAACATTAGATTATAGTCTATAAAGTCCTTGCAGTCTAGTAAAAACCAATTGAGCTTCTCTTATCACCATTTTTCTCACTGGAAGGTTCCAAGTGATTTCCATAGACTTATATTTGGGTCCTCCCAGTTCTTTTGGGAGGTAAAACTCTGAACCAGTGGCCCTTTTTAAAGGTTGTATTTTTCAAGCAGGTGCCTTCCATTCTAAAGAACTGTGTTTAGACTAAAGAATAATTGTGAAATTCTCATTCTTAACTCTTTTTTCCTGGCTGCCTTGCTTACCAGATGGTGTAAATGTGTTGCTGTGTCACTGTTGCACATTGACTCAGCGAGACTCTGACCTTAGTGTTACCTCAAAGTACTCAAGCCAGAGGAAATAGTTAAGTAGGAGCTAGAGTAAACAAAACAGTCCCACATGCCTTATATATTTACTATAATCACCTGCTCAAATGGAGGCACTGTTAATGGAACTCAGAATTCTTTCTACATTAATTTAAAAAAGACATCTCTGATTGTATCTAGTAGCAAAAGTAGTTTTGACTAGGAACAGTGGTTGCCTCGGGCAAACAAACCGGGCAAAGTGGTTAGGGTAAAGGAGAGGCAGGAAGAAGAAGGGAGGCAGATCTCACTGAATACCCTGTTTGACTTTGTGTAATGTACATGCATTATCTGTTCAAAAGTAGAAAAACTTTGAAAAAAAGTAAATATAAATAAAGACAAAGAGAAGGTAGAAGACATTAATAATTCTGCCCCATTGACTGAAAAGGAAGCATAGACATTCTGGTTTTTAGGAGAACATTTTATTATTGTTGTCATTGTGGTTTGGCTTCTGACATACTTTCAGCTTTTCAGCACCTAGGGTAAACCTTTGGGGGAATCCTTGGATGAACTTTTTTGCAGATACAGTTCAGTCAAGAACTCTGCTTTTCTTCACATGCAACATCAAAACATATGCCATTTTGTATCTCAGGTTTCATCGGAGGATTTACAGAATCAGAGTCAGAAGGGATGCTAAAGACCATCATTTAGAATTAATATATATTTTCCTTTCTTTTTTTACAAGAGAAAGCTGATACTGAGGGACCACACTAAAAAAAAAGCATTCAAGGTTACACAGACTGCAGCAGCTGGTTGTGATGCCAGGTCAGGGGTTCTTTCCTTAGGACAGTCCTATTTGGTGACTTACTCAAGTGGAGGGTAGTATGCGTGACTTAGTTGGTGAACGTAGACATACTTAAGGGCAGAATTTGGTGTCCATGTCAGGAAAGCCCAAAGACTCTTTGTGATAAAGTATTTTAAGTTAAAACAAAACTAATAATGAAGATAATTACACCAAGGGAAGAATAACATAAAATACACATTGTTGAGTTTCATTTTCTCACTGGAGTGAAAATTGGTATGGGAAATGACAGATTTTATACAGCGATGAACATCCTTACGATCTTGCACTCAGTGTGAGAATTACTAGTTATGCTTTTCTTGTTTGTGTGTGTTGCCTTTTGTGCCCCCAGGAAAGTAGGAACAGAAATAGCAAGACCTTTCCTGGAGTGCAGGATAGATGGCCTGCCCTTCCAAGACCTATAAGGAGCAGGCTACCAGGGAAATCCAATATAGGATGGAATTTAGGTGATAAAAATCCAAATGATCTTTTGAGGATAGACCGACAAGTATGTGAGAGAAGGAAACTGTGTTCTGATGTAGATGCCAGTTCTTTAGCAATAGGAATCCTAGCAGCAAGGGGAGTGTGCCACTCTAAGGGGGACTCTCACCATTGGAGTTGTACTAGGTTGGGCTCATGAATGGGGCTGTGGTCTAGATCAGAGCTGCTGTGACTGGTCCATTTTTAAGTCTCTGAAGTCATCTTCCTGATCCTGTACTTTGTCACTGCAGTGACATCGGCATGTGGCTGCCAGAATACACTTCAGAAAATGTACTTCTGTTCTGGGAGGTATTATTTAAAGTCCTTGAATAGATCTCGTTTCCTTCTGTATAAAGTTAAAACTCCTTAATGTGACTTGTAAAGCCCTTCACAAGTTGGTCCTTGTCCACATCCCAGGCCCGCGGTCCTTAGTTTGCCAATGAGTCTGTAAGTCGGGGCCTCTCTGACCTGCTTGCAATGCCTTAAATGTAGTGTGGTCTGTCACGTCTCTGAAACCTGGATACCTGTAATTGTAAGGGGCCTCTCCCTATTTTTTAATTTTTTTCCCTTTATTCAGTTACTTTGCTTTTATTACTTTTTAATTTTAATCCACTTTTTGCTTGTTTGATATTTCCATTCAAGTACCATTTTATTTATTATTTATTCATCAAACATTATGGTCACCGCGGATATAAAGGTGCATAAGCCATGGTCTGCTCCGGGGGAGCTTTAAGTCTATGGCAGAGACATGTACACAGTTAAATGATCTATTACAGACCTAGGCACAGGTTATAGTAAGCTATAAAAGAGGAACAGAAATAGTTTTTGATCTCTCAAGGTTGTCAGAGGTCTCCACTCAATGCTTGTGCAGTCACTAAACCACTGAGCCTGCCACACACACATGTCATTTGAATCCTAATCCTGGGCTCATTTTCTCCTTGAGTGTGAACAACCTCAATAATCTCTAAATCTCCAGCCCCCACTGCGTTATTGGCCTGTGGGAGGTAGCCCTAAGTGAATAAACGCAGGAGTGATTCACCCAGGAAGTGCTGCAACCCTGAGTAACCTAGCCAATGGTAGGCAACTGGACCAAAAGGCCTTTCTCGGAATCTGGCGTAGCAGGCCAAACCTACCCGTGAAGGACCAAATAATGAAGGACGAAAATTCAAGAGCCTTCCAGAGAAAGCTTTTCTGCAGAGAAGAGAATGGAGCAGACCCAGAAACAAGAAACCCTTTGAGGAGGAAAGAAGGGGAAGGAGAGAGGTGCCTGTTTAGTCTCTCAAGAGTCAGGACTGCCAGTGTCCTCTCAACCAGATGAACTTCCTTTCGGGGAGAGCTCTGTGTTCCTAACACAATGTCCTGTTTCCCCTCCTTCACGCCTTCCTCACTCTTTTATTTATTTAATTTTTAGTGAGTTAAATTAGGTTTTTGTTTCATGCAACCCTAAGACATTTGGCTACATGCTATTAATGCACTGAGATTTTAGAGCAGCACAGAGAAAAAATAATCAGTAGGTAATTCATGAATGGGTGAGGACACTTTTCCCTATTGACTGTATTTCAATAGGCTGTCACATGTTTACATTTAAAAAATGTTTCTGGATAAATTAACAGTTGTGAAGAGTTTGTTAGTCTCGTTATTTGAAAATAAAAATGACCTGGACTACTACAGTCAAGAGAGGAATGGAAGAATCAATTATTTGCATTATTTGACTAGTTGTCATTGTTTGTTGATTTGTTTTGGTTTAAATGACCTAAAAGAGTGTTCCAGAGTATCTCCCAGGAAACTTAAGTGCGAATCCACATGGGTAGGAACATCCAAATCTCTGTACTTATCTAGCCATACTAGTAAATGTCTATATGACCCAAGATGGGGAAATTTTGAGTGCAAATTGTAAGAATAAAGTATCCTCTTATAATAACAAGACCAGATGTATAATGATATTAGTAAAAACAAGAAATTGTTAAAATTGTTTAAGAAAAGGAGTAAGTCTTGACTGATTACCTTGGAATTCAGGTTTAGAATAGACACATGTAAATTCATCTATTGTGCCAAACTTTCCTAATTATTCAAAGCTAAGAAAAAGTATTTGGAGGTGTTCCAAAGATTCCTTAATTTTTATGAACACTATATATGAGAAAAAGAAATCTGTTTTTCCTGTTTTAGGAAAACAGAGACATACATGCTATGCTAAATTGCAAAAACTTATGTTCTAGCCCATCTATCTCATTATCAATTATATTTTGTTCTAACGTTAATGGTTTATTATAGATGTGTCATTTATTTTAATCCACCTGCAGATCCTTTTAAGAAGGAATCAGAGACTTGAATAATGAATACAGGATATTTCCCGCCCTTATGGCTATATTGATGAACCTCTCACAATTTGTACTTTGTCCAGGTTTGAACTCCTTACACTACAAAGCAGACAGAGATACCCTTCTGTGTTGGGACACTTGGCTATTCCCAGGAGACTTTTGTTGTTCCTTCTAGGTATAACACCTGACTTGAAATTTTCAAGCAGTGCATAATCTAAAATTTTGAGCAACAAAAAAGACTGTGACTAGTTTTATTATATGAGGATATTAATGATTGCAAGCCTTTATTGAACATATATATTTTCCTAATTAGTAACTCTTATATTCCTGCTTACAGAGAAGGAAAGCTAGGCCCAAGAAGAATCTTAGAGCTGAGCTTTTAAATCCTAGTCTTTGGATTCCAATTAGCCTATTGATTATTTACTCAGTACTTCCAAACTGATGTGCTTGAATTCATGAACATGGGTTGAAATTTCAGTTTGCAAAATCTGGTATGTTGTTAGACAGGATCTAAAGAAGAAAAGTGGTTGTGATTTGTGAGATCTGAGCAGCACTTCCTTTCTTGGTCTTCAGCATTCCTTTGGGGCAAAGGGCCTCAGTGAGGTCTGCATTCTCACACATTCATTGCTTTTTTGACTTGAAGATTCTCCTTTTCACAAAGCTTACTGGGTATTTTTTTTTTTTTTTTGCCTTGTTTTAGAAAGGGATGTATGCTGTTTGGTTTACTTCCCCCAGAATAAGCTAATAACACATATAGTTGTGCAAGCCTTCAACTGAGAATTGCATCATTTAAAATTGAGGGCTACCACATATCCACATTGAGCTTTTTCTGTGATCCAAGTCATGTTCTGTCCATTCTGATTTTCATATGCGTGCTCAAGTTAAGGAAAGGAAGAAAGCTAAAAATGCCCTAGTACTTTTGCAAAATTACTCAAACTATTTAAAAAAAGACAATTAGACATTCCCAATAGGTGGCTATCTGATATTATAGAGTTATTGTTTGTTTTAGTTGGTATAATAATTTTGGGGCTATTTTTAAAGCATAATTATTATATAGGAATATATGTTGAAATATTTGTGAATGAAATAATACAACATCTGAGGTTTGCTTTGAAATAATATGGAAGGGAGCAGTCGAGAACATGAGTCCACTAAGCTTAACCATGAGTTGGTAATTGTTGAGACTGTGTCCTGTATGTATGGGAGTTTGTTATTAAATCTGTCTACTCTTTTTTATAATTTAAAAAATTCTATAATAAAAAGCTAGAAAAGATAAGTCAGAGTTTTATAATGCTTGTTGGACAATGCATGGATTTTTTTTCTCCTGGCTGTCAAGTTAGGTCTTGGAACTAGTAACTGTATGGTTGAACAGAGAGAGATTGAATAGACTCAGAGGTGGTTATTGGAGGGTGTGATTGTTTGTGTGCTTTTATTGTATAATTATGCGTTTGGTCATACATGTATATAGGTCATTTATTAAGTGAAAAATTTGAAATACTTACCAAAGCTTATTAATGCAGATACTTTTTAGGTTAATATATTCAATTACCCATGTTTCTCATCCCTTTTATTAGTTAGGTACAACTATGTAATAGCATTTGAGATATGGAAATATCTTTAGTTTTTACATTTCTTAGCTATTCCATTAGCAAATTTGCAGGTAAAAAAAATTTGCCCATAAAAAATTTTCTTACTTTTACTTAATCACTAAAAAAAGTTTCAAGGAAGATTGAATAACTTTCCTAACATTTATTGAGTTAGTAGCCCAGGCAGAAAATAAGACCCTGTTAGTGATTATTTTTAGATCTCAGTTTACCAGTCTTCATGTTATTCTAACATTCCCATGAGTTTTAGTCACAATTTTTGTTTTTTACTATAACAAAATCAAATACTTTAAAACTTAGGCATCATGGACCAAGTTCAGATAATGAAGTGCCAACTGGATTTTGGCACCATTCTTTGCATATTTGTCATCAAGAGTCAAAAGTAATAGGAAAGAAATTAGGCAGATAAAAGCAATTCGGTTTCGCAGGAACGGAATTGACACTGTGTAGTCAGTGCTGAGGAATTCTGAATTCGGCAACCTCACCTATCACTACCAGCCTCTCTAATCGGTTTCAACAGACCCATTGGGTTGCATTAACATCCGGAAATCTTCTACTACAGCGAAACTAAACATTGCTGCCTTAAGTCTGCAATGTTTAGTCATAGCTCATGTTTATTCTTTTTACGTTCTGAAACTATTATACACAGCCTGTCATTGAATTAATTTCAATTAGTGTTTCCTTGTTGAGTTTTGCCAGGAAACATGCCCAATCTTTCGACCAGCTAATACGGTATTAGGAAAGAGTTTGGAGAGAGTGCTTTATTTTTTTATAATGATGTTTTCAAAGTTAAAGGTTTAACCAGATTCTCTTTGTCTGCCTCTCTAATTTCACTGAGTATAGTAAAAGGTGATTCCGTTTTACAGTAATCTTCCTGTTATGTTTAACCTCCACCAAGCCCACTGCTTTTTGGATTAGTTGGAGCAACTTTCTTCCCTCAACTTCTTAGACATGATTAAGCAGAGCACATTTTGTAGCTATTTGTGCGGACTTGGGAGGAATTCACTATTCCTGTTAAGGAAAGGTTACTAGTTTGCCTACAATAGATGCAAAACATGTGTACTACTTTTGAGCCCTCCATTGGGTAGAATGAGGAGCCCAAAAATGATAGCAGAGTGAACGGCTGTTATTTTTCTACGTATAGCTTACTCATTTTATTCTGTTTCCACCTAATGCACCCTTTCAGCATGAAGTTGATAAAAAGATTCCATAAGGATAGTCTTTTTTTATATCAGCAGGTAGAAGAGTTGTTGAGTATGGAACAAACAAAATTCAAAGATTATTTTTGCTATTGATAACTTTTAGGTGAGCTTGAAGATGTTATACCTGTTTCTGTACTGTGGTAACCTATGCAATTGCTTTGGAAGCCGGCCAGTTTGCTGGTGATAGCATTCCAAAAGTCATGGACAACTAGCATGTCTGTGCCTTTTCTTGAATCCAGATGACTGGTTTCGAAATTGGGGGATTTCTGCCATCTTCTATGAAAAGGCCTAAGAAAAAAGGAAAAGTCTTATAATAATAATACACGACAGTCGCATGTTCTTCTCTAGCCACTGAAGAGCACATTATAAGAATGGAGGTGTTAGTTCTTGCTTATCATGAAACAGATACAATAATGATCAGGGTTCAAAATGGCATATTCTACTTTCCTAAGTGAATTACTCTGCAAGCATTAATGCTTAAAGAAGCACAGAAGGGAAAAAAAGAGAACAGAAAAAAATTTCAAAATGTTCCTAAAGTCATGGAGACAATTGCTTCAGAGTGCAATCCTCCATTTGCCCTTTAACAGACTGAGATCCACTTTCAGTGTCAGTTGGAGTAGCTAAATAACAATTCCTCTGCAGCGTGGATCCATGTGACAGTGACTAGTATCCTTCCGTGTCATGTTATTAGTAATCAGATTCAACCACAAAAATATACCCCAGAAAGATACCAGTAGGAAGATAAATCCAAGAACTGACCTCTTCTATTCCAAAGCTGTTCTCTTAGAAGTAGTTGGATCTTTTTTACTGAAAAGGATTGACACAATTCCTAATTTTCTATTGAATAATTTATTTGTGAAGGATAAAGTTGATTCAGAAAAATCTTGTTGCTCTCTCTATAGCTTTCACTCAAATGATGAGGGAAAGAACGAGAATAACCTTTGATCTAGGTGCCCAAACAATAAGTTATTCATGGAAGTTCTCAGCAGTCACCATGGAAAATTAAAAACAAAAAGCAAAGACCACTGTTTTCATAATTCTTGACCAAGCCTTGAAAAGTATGATATGAAATGCTTATTAACTACCTTACAGACACTATTAACATTTTTATTAATATTAACCATCTTGGTTCAATAAACTTGTGCCACAAAGAAATATGACATCTGTAGAGCATTTAAGCTCAGTAATTGGGTCGCAAAAATACTAAACAGAGACCAAAAATCACTTGGAAATGTTTACTTTTATTTAAAAACAGAATTCTCAAGTGCCTCTCTGCTTTCTGATTTCATCCAGGACAAGAATGAAAATATTGAAATGTGGCAGGATTTCTAAGAGAATGAAAGCCAAGAAACACTGAAAACACAGTCTTGAGATTTCCGGTTTAATTTCCAGGACAAAGATTCATTGTCAGTTTATATCATCTCTGCCACATAGATACCTGGGTCAACAAAAGCTGTTGACCTCTGTGGGGTCACCCAGTGCCCCATTTTGGCTCGGATTTGGCATTACTCTTCCCAATAGTGTGCTAGGATGAGGCCACCTCTCTTTACCACATTGGCTCCTAATCATTCCCAAAGGAAGAACTGGAAAATATTTGGGATTTTTCCTCTATACTTGCACATTAGTTTGTTCTCAGAGCACTTCTCGTTTGTGTTTTGAGCCCATATGTTGGGTAGAGAAATATGGCAGAAGCATGTAAGTACTTTTCCCCACAAAGAGCAATATCATATTTTTGTTAGTAGAGCACTTTGTTTTGTTTTGTTGTATTTTGTTTTCTTTTGCTTTGACACGTGGCTTCTGTAAAAATCTGTCAGCCTTTCTTTTTGAATTTAAGTACCCAATTCAAGAGAATAAAAACAAACACTAAAGCATAAATTTTTTGTATTATGAATTTAGTTGCTTTTTATTATCAATCTTTTTTATGGTATCATTCAACTCATTACCTTATACCTATTATATGTAACACAAGAGGATAGATCAATTTTTGTGAATTGATGACAAAATCCAGCAGTACTCTAGTTTTCACTTAGCGCTATTTTTCATGAATGCCATTCCCTTTTCTTATAACCTTTGTTCTTATGCTCGAATGTGGGGATAAGTTAAGAAATACATTTGTTAGCAGCCAATACTCTCATATCACCTTGGCATACACAATCTCATGAAATAAAACAAAGAAGGAAGTACAAAGGCAAACAGGTTATTAAATTTTGTTCAGGAATGGTATCTTTCTCTGCTGTCCTGATTCGTTCTGGGCCAGAATGCATTTTGCAGATGTCTCCTTCCTTCCTCTCTCCCTCTCTCTCTCGATAGAATTTGTGTCTGCCTATGTTCTGGCATAGCCACCACCCTGTGTCAACTTCTAACATCTTATACTTTAGAAATCAGCTGTAGCCTCCTAGCTGGAAATGTAGTTAAACAGTGGCAAACTCAGGTAACTGTGCACGCCAACAGTAGGATTATGCTGGGGACAAACTGACCTGAGAGGCTGCGCTCAGTAGCTAAAACCCCTTTGGGAGTCAGTTTGCTGTCCATCTTAGACCCCCACTGCTGAGCTGGTCTACACTCATTTTTTTTTTTTTTACTAGCTGCACCACTGCCTCTTCGCGTATTTCCTTCAGTGACCCAGCCACGAAACTGAAAGCTCCTGATTTTATTCCTCTTTGGCACATAGGAATGACTTGTTTTTTCATGTTCCTTCCACCCTGAGCTCTGTGTCTGGTTTTTGTTCTCCATTTAAACTTTCCAGGGACCTTCTGCACTGGACTTTACAACATGGTTTTCCCTGATTAACAGTGACAGGTATGCAAGAATATGGCTCATCCTGGTACCCAGGTTTCAGCTACCAAAGAAATTGCTCTAGTTAGTTGTCTTCTATGTTCAATGTTTGTTCTATTTTCAGAGACACTCACCAGTTTTGTTTTTATAAATGCAAATTGGTTTCCATTGGAAGAGAAGGTGGCATGGGATTATTTTAAATCTGATGAATTATGGGAATGGAATGAGGGTATGTTTCTAGATAGATAGACAGAATCTGCCAGATTGCATGACATTTTTCATTGCACTGGCCTTTTATGTTCTGGTACCATCCATTTTAATGAGTTAAAGTCAGTTCATACCACACCAATACTATATCGTCACCTACTTCATGACCTTGCCTCCCTTTTTAAAAAAGTCTTTTCTGGCTGTTGAAGGAAGCATTTTATACAATTTGTGATTTTCAACTAGCTTTTTTCTTCTCTGTGCTTTTTTTTGGTGTGACACTTTGCTCTTAGTTTCACACTAATCTTCACTTCTTTCTTCTGGTAGCTTTTGATATAGACAAGCCATGGACATATCAGCGCTTCAGACACAGATTGCCGAAGTCATCCTGCTTTTGATTTTTCCCTATTCCAGTCTGGCCCTTGGTCTTTTACTTATCTGCCAGTTTTGACGTATCTGCTAGTCTTGCTTTCCCAAGCTCTGGCAGTCTTTGTGGTTGAAAGTTATTCCTCTGGCTCTTTTCAACCTCAGGCACATGGGTGGGCATTCCTTCCTGCCTTGTCTCTATCCCCTGCGATGCTACAACTTGGTATGGCTTCCTTTTCTGGCTCAGAGGATCGTGGTCTTCTGACATGAAATGCTGCTTACTGTTCATTTCTTTCTTCAAATGTATTCTTCAGCTTCTCTGCCCAGTCTGTTCCCCCAAGCCTGAATTCTTTAGGGACGTTCCACCCCAATTCTCTTGCCTCTGGTTTCCATTTGAGTTCAGTAATCGGGAGATTAGCAGACAGAAGACGAGGGAGGGGGGCGTTTTAGTCTCCGGCTTCTCCTGACCTGGTTTAGGCATTGGCTACCCAATAGTCACGGCTATTTTAGTTAGGTGGCCCTGCTCCTAGGGCTTTGGCTCTCACTAGGTAACATGACCCTCTTTTTTTCTTTTCTTTTTTTTCCCCCTCTCTTTTTCTTATCACATGTAGAGGAGGTAAAGGCTTTCCAGTGCAGTCAGCCATTGCATGTCTCACCATCCCTCATTTATAGCCTTAATCTGGTCCACGCTTTTGTAAATAGTTGCATCATTCAACTTTCTTCAGTTAGCTCTTTGCACCATCCTTTTCTTGCAGAACCCCGATACACGAGTGTGGAGAAGGCACAAAGCATGTGTAATTGTTGGTAATATGTCTTTGTGAATGTGTCGCCTGTGGAGGACAGTGGTGTGAAGGGCAAGATGTATGTCTCAGAGCTACGTGTGCATATGTTAGGCAGGTGGTAAAACAAGGCTCGTGAGGGGACGATTGCTTGCAGAATACAGAGAGATATCCTCTTGGAGGGGAAGAAATGCTATGATGGGTACACTTAGGTTGCCTCCTACTTTTCTGCTAAGTTAGAACAGTAGACTCTTAGTTAACCAGAACCTGTGGGGATTAGTAGAGGCTGGATAAGTGTACATAGACTCTTCATTAACTAGAACTCAAGCAACCATCATTCTCTAGCAACCGGCAAAACCAGTTGCTTTAGAGTTTGCCGGTTGCTTGAGTTCTGGTTGACAGAGAATCTACTGTACTTTATAGACTAGGCATAGTAATAGGTTATAAATGGGCACAGGGAAGTTAGGGCAGAAGAAGCACGTGTGCGTGAGTCAACCGGTCCATCTAGAAAAGTCTTGGGCTGCTGCCCTCCTTTGGGGATAATGAATGTCTACCATACTGGAGTCAATGCATGAATTAAGTGTAAAACTGCACAACTTAGGGGATTGGCTCTTCTCTTTTTGCAGAGGCAGAAAAAGAGCAGCAAGCAAAGCTCCATTAATACCTCCAATGGGATTGGGTGAGAGCATTTTAACACATGGAGGATATAACAGAGGCATTGCTGGTGGTGCTGTAGACTTTAGTGATCCTGCTTTATAAGCTGAGCAGGAAGAAGTGCCCCTGGGCAAGTATCTGGTGAAGAGGAATGACGAAGGATACAGGGACTTTCTGCAAGAGCTGTGAGGCTATAGAAACCACTGAAAAAGTGGGACCAATAAGAACCTAAACCAGCCTGATGTGTACTCACTTTCTAGGAAGGTCTTCTTACAGTGACATGGCAATTGTGCCACATTCAAAGTTCAGTCCAACACATTATGTGGGTTACTAAGTTATTGCCTTAATGCACTGGACTACAACCCTAACATCTTTGTTCCTTTAAAGCCCATCAAATTGCAGGAGCTTTGGGGTATTCAATCACTGTGTGCAAACTTTGGTATTTTTACTGAGAAACATCATACTATGCAATCAAATTTAAGTGGAGACTTTAGGAATTATCTGTTAACTTATTCTGTGCCAACTGGTAAACGGAGTCATTCTGGACCCAAGTTGATTTTTTGGGGGGTCTATTCAACCACTCTGAATTGACTGTCTATGGCAGACTACAGTTAACAGATCATAGCCTTTCAGATAAGGGACTATCATTTGCAGGATGAAATGGAGTCATACTCAGGGACAGCACGAAATCCCTTGTGTTTCAGCTGGGATTAAAAAGGAAGAGTGAATAAAGAACAATATATATTTAACTTGTTTTTGGCACTGAGTGGTTAAATACTGATTGACAATTAGTGTTAAAAGTAGAAGTTCAGTGTTATAAAACTTTAGGTCACAGAGAAAAATTAATAACAGTAAGTGTTCATTTTTTGACCTATGCCAATTGAAATGACTGATGATACAGACCCAGTTCACCAGATTTCTGCTCTGTGTTCATTGGGCACAGGTATTTCAGATCAGCCTCTCTGTCTTTGCCCTGAATTAAATGCCTATCCCTTTGTCTTCCTCCACTTCTATCTTTTTCAATAAAGAACCACACATCCCACACTCACAGTGAACAAAGCTATTATTTAATGGAATCTTTCCACTGTGAAACCAAATTATTTTAATTGGCTTAAAATAATACTAAATGCTGAAAGCCAAGTACATGACCTCTGGCCCCACTGGTGTTTAAGATATCATACTCTTCATACTTTCTGGTGAGAGTCTCAGGCCCGTCTCTGAAGAAGGGCCAAATGTAAATAAATTCATAGTGTTTAGATCAGGGGTTTGCCAATGTATATTATGTATCATATAAGCCCTTATTATATAACTTCCTTCTTTGGATTTTACAGAGTTTTTGTTTGTTGACATTCAGGGTGTATCTAGAAAGTATATTTTTGATTTATCCTACTCACCTAGGCAGAGTGCCCTGGACATTAGGGGATATTGTTTATACTTCGTAGTTTATTTTTTGTGGTTGTATAGTTCCTACATTTTGTTCATGTGCCCTTGGACTTCTTAGCAAAAGCTTGACAGCTCATTTTTATAAATCAATAAATAAGTAAGAATCAAAGGCCACAGCAGCAGTACCGTAGAGAGATTTATATTGTCCTAGGCACTTGTGTACTCATAATGATGATATCCTTGGACCCAAGGCCCAACACATTTTTCACTAGAACTATTAGATTCCATACAAGATCAACAATTACAAACACTCTAGTGCAGATAATTAAAATTCATCAGGCTTCTTTTACAGGCTTCAGAGATTAGTATTCTCATGTCTTCCTCTTTGGCCAGACTTCTATCTGTATTTCAGAATTCCCTTGTTTGACTTCCAAAAGCTACTCTGTTAATACCTCTTAAACCCAGAGGCATAATTGAGGGAGAATGAAACTTAGAATTCTTGAATCTTTAATGAGCCTCCCAGGAGCCTGGTCCAGTTCAGGAATTCCATCCAGGAGCATGCATGCCTATCACTCGACATGCTCTAGGTCCAACTTTAAAACATTCTTTCTGAGAAGGGATTTTATCTCTTGTAAATCTACCGTGTTTCCTCTGGGAAGAAAAAGAGAGCTTGAGAGGGCTTCTCCTAAGGACCTGTAATCCAGAATGTACCCTCTGGGTATGTGCGTGTTCATCTGCCCTGCTTAGCACTGGGCGTGGCACAGAGGACTCATGTAATGTTTGTCGAATCTGTGAATGACTAAATATAACTTTTAAAAGCAGGTAGAAAAACCAATAATTTAGTAGGTAGTCTTAAATCTCTTAATTTACACTTATCGTCTACATTTCAAAGCAAAATGAAGGAACATTTTATGAATAAAAGAAAATAAAATACAGGAAGATGGAAAAAAAGGAGGGGCAAAGGGGGAGAGAGAAGAAACAAAATTATAACACTTTATTCTGATAATGTGATTAAATATTTTGGTGCGCTCCTATGTTATGTCAGTTAGATTGCCTTGTTTTGGACTTTTTTCCTTTTTTTGGTACATAGTACTGGACAGATTTAAGCAAAATTGTGTTAATTGAAATTTGTTCCGAAAGGATTTTCATAACCTCTCTTTTCATTATTTTATTTCCAAGTAATTAGAATAATCATTATCAACAGCAATAACAATAGCTCACACGTTTGGAAGCCTTACCCTATGCCAGGCCTGAGTCTAACGAGACTATATGCCTAACTGCATTGAGTCTTCATGACTGCCCTGTAGAGCAGACGCTGTGGTTTCCTGCTTTCTATAGATGAGGACATTGGGAGGTTTAAAGGAATTAAGCTTCTTTGCTCAAGGCCACACAGCATGCATGTGGCAGATTTGAACCCAGACAGTCTTTCCCACCCCCTCTTCCTCCGTGCCCGGTGTCCTCAATGCACCCTCTTGGTGCCCACCACCCCCATTACAGTGCTCACCGTGGTTGTGATGTCTCAGGGGTCCTACAGTTTATCTGGATGGGCTTTCCTAATCTCACATCCTTCAAAATTCACATTTATCTTATGACTTCAGAACCCTGCTGTGAGTAATAAATCCTTATTAATGGATTAAGAGCTGATAATGACTTAATTTGTTGTCATTCCAAGGAAATTCATTTATCTATTTAATAGAGGCTCCCTGAAGAGTGGGTTTTGCCCAAAGGAGTGGCTGCAATATTGAGAAGTTCAGACTTTGGGAAGGGGCACTAGGTTAGTCCGGGCTGACTTTCTGGTGCCCTTCACATCACACTTAGAAAGCAGATGCCTTTTTGGCACATGCTCTGGGAAGATGTGACAAGGGGCAAGTGTTGCATGTTCCTTCATTATTTATAAGTAATTCTAGTCGGGCTCATTCATATGTATGGACTCACTTGCCCTATGGGCGATGGAGCACCCAGGGAAGTTTGGCTTGTATCCTGTGGGGTCTCTTGGGAAAGAGGGCAGTTTGACACTGGGAAAGAGACTGTAGTCCTCTTTCTGATTGACATTCGTGCTGAGGCAGCAAGCAAACAAGCTCTCTGTGGGGGTGTGTTCTCAATCAATTCTAAATTCTTCCTTTACTGGTATTATTTATTATGTATGCTATAGAGAAAAGAGAGAGAAGGGGCTAAAGGACAGAGAGTGATAGAAGGGAGTGGGAAGAGAGAGAGAGAGAGAGAGGAAAGACATGTCTGGATTTAATTTGGAACTGTGTTTATATCTGTGCCTTTCTATGAGATATGTTGGAGATAAAATTTTCAATCTTGAATTAACTGATTTCAACTCTAACTGTACATGCACTCGTAGTCCAGTCATCATGGTGGGAAGCTCAGAATAAAAGCTCTGATGGTGGAAAGAACAACACTCTTTGAGCTGGAAGGCCTGGGTCCTTGGACTCACCTGTTGTATCCCAGCTGTGACAACGTGGGTTAACTCACCTCTCTGATACTCAACTAGGGAACCCTCTCAGTTTGGACATGCCATAATTCTATGATTCAATGATTTCAATATTTGCCACTTGTAAACCTTTACTTTGAGGGTCATAGCAGATGTCTTAGTTTGAGTTTCCAAGAAGCAGACCCTGAGACAAAGATTCCTATGCCAGTGATTTTTAAAGTGTTACAGGGAGGGTAGGTAAATGGATGGGAAGTGGGATAGGAAGACGAGGAGACCAAGCGAAGATTCAGCTCACACAAAGTCCTGCAGAATGTCCATCAGACCTATCCACAGGGGAGCTCTGGAATGCTACTTCTGCCTCAGAGTTGTCATGACACGAGACAAGGGAGCGGGGTGTTCCTGTCATTTGGAAAGGGCCACCTTACCTACCCCTGGTTTCCCGAACTTCTCATTTCTCCCAGGCATGCATGTAAAAGGACTCTAGTGGCCTGGAAGGAGCGGGTGGGTGTTGGTTTTTGGAAATGAAAGCACACCCAAAGGGGAAAGGTGCACAAAGATGGTGGAAAGAGGTCTGACGCGATCTGGGGTGGAGCACTGTTCTGCTCCATTCTGCCATGTGTGGTGAAAACGGCCACATTCCTGACATGGTTAAGTTACCGTCAACATTTCATTTACATGGGGAGGAAGGTGGTAATTAAGACTTAGGAAGCAGCCACTCTCTTTCCAGGACTCACCGGTGAGGCCAAATGCCACTGTCAAACCAAACCAATTCTAATTCTCAAATTGATCACTAGTGAAGCTGCAGGAGATATGGGAAAGGGACTACTAACATTGGCCACGTGTACAACTCTGATTCCCTCTTAGGTCAGTATAACATTTTCCATATAAGCCAGAGACAGCCTTGGGGCAAAAGTCGTCTGCTCTTTATGTGTGGTGTCCAGAATACTATAAATGAGGACACTCTAAAAAGTAATTATGTTCAGGGTAAAGACGACTAACTAACAAAAAAGTCATGGGGGAATCTATGCCTATTCCAATATTCTTAAAAGCAAAGATATTTATGTACCATTTTTATGCAATGGTTTTATTTTCTCCTCAGCCATACATTTTTTTTTTTTAAATAAGTTACTTGGTTTTTTTTTTGTTTTCTTTTTTTTTTCCAAAACACCTACATACTTAAAATGTTTTCCTTACGGATCAATTTTTTATTTGACAGAAGTGAAGATACTTGTGCCCATAAAAAAATGCCATGTGTTTTTGAAGTGTTAGAAAAAACAGCTCTTTGGCACTCAACAAAGCTGGGGCAGGGACATAGGACAGCAGCTGCAGAACGACTGAAAAAATGTAAGATAATGAGACATGTGAGAGAACGTATAATGCAATGTGGAGCTTGCAGCAAATGGCAGGAGGAGGAACATAAATGGGAAAACAGTTAAAAATAGTGACTAAAATGACTTTAAATCCAATAAAACATAAAATGAATCAATTTGTGCTTAAACGTTGGTGGAGGCATGATGCCGTGCAAGAATCTCGAAAAGGCTGACAGATTTTTAGTCTATGAATTTAAATTCATAGGACCAACAATTTTTCTCCCCGGAGAGATTTATCTGCTAGCTTTTTTTTTTTTTCTTCCTCTTATACTAATTGACAAAATGACTTCCTTTCTTCTCCAGTTTCTGTGAATCCATCTGTTATAAAATCCTCAGTTTTCAGTTTTCTGAAAACATTCCATAAGATGTATGGTAAAATGTGTTCAAGTTTTAAAATATTCTTGTAACTCCCACTCAGCTGTGACCGTCTCTGCATATGGATCCTAGAGGTGCTTCTCCATTTGGACCGGAGGTGGGCTCCTCCTGCCGGGTCAGTGGCATTCCGGGGGTCAGTGGCATTCTGGGGAATGATGGCAAGTAGCACGTGGCCCTCTGTGATGTCTGTTTACTTCTTTCCGGTTTTTAATTATATTGTCCCTGAGCCCTGTGTATTAGATCCTGTAATGCTGCCCGCGTCTCTGCCGTGAGTGCCCCTTCCTGGGAAGCTTTGGGAAGCTTTTACAAACAGGGTGGCTCTGTCTGTCTTCCTGGGATGATTTATCAAAAGCTTGTGTTCATGTAAGTAGGGGCCTGAACAACTTCTAGAAACCATTCTTATCTCTGGGCAAACAGCATGTTCTCCACAATCAGTACTCAATCTGCTGACCGAATAACGTGAAGGGATAAAATATGTTGAAAATGAGGTTCCAGGTTATGTCAACAAAAATGACGTTTTCAAAATGACCTTAGAATTTTGGGACAATAAGACATCCTTTATTTTAAACTGAAGTTCAGTCTAACAACCGTCTTTCTCACTCGTAGTTTTTTACATGTTCAAAATTCCAACCATCCTTTATCTTACAATAGATGTGTGCTTCTAATGGGTTAGTTGTCCAGCTTTTCTCCAGAATTCCTCTGAATTATGTATGTGTAATAATCAACTTAGCACTGAGGAAGCATGGTGGATAATCTGTTTCTTTCTAAGAACATTGAAAATTTCTCCATATTATCTCATTCGTTGCAAGAATATGTTTTGTGGAGAAATCTGTATCAGAATTTTGTGACCAGCTTTGGTCTTCAACGCCTATCCGTTCATAGTAATGTGATATTTCCAAAATATGGTCTATGAACCCACTGCCTTAGAATCACCTTAAGTGCCAGTTAAAAACTCAGATTTCTGGGCTCTAAAATGACCTGATGAAACAGAATTCTAGGGCTTAGGCTCTGAAATCTGCATTTTTCCAAGCTCCCAAGGTGATTCTCCTAAAAAGTTGAGACCCACTGACCTAAAGCGTGGCGTGTAGTCCAGGCAGAACTGCGGGAGGCTCTGTCTTCGGGGACACTGGCTGCTCCTCCATGCCCCTGCCCTGCCTGCAGCACCTCTTGTCATTTCAGTCCCCCTAAGTGTTTTGTAAAATTAATTTACAGAATGTGTCAATGACCTGATTTATTGTTCATCTTAGCTTGCAGATTTAAAAAATAGGACCGTGGAGGATGGTAAGGTGAGCCTAAAAATGACTGGCTCTCGAAAGTGGCCTTTTAGCCACTCTAACAAAGGAGTTATTTGGAGGCAGCAAAAAGCTCCCCAGCAACCATCCCATCGCCAAGGAAGCCCACAACTCCCTTCACCTACTCACCAGGTGGCCCTTGGTGAGCCACTGAGTGTCAGGTCCCTCTGGCAGCAGGAGTCTGAATAGGGATGAGGCAAAACCAACAGCAGTCTTGCTTCCCACTGTCCCTTTAAAGCGATTAGGGAAAATTCCTTCTCTGCCTGGATGAACATTTCTAGGGTTCCATGATATTTTGGTCCTTTAAAGTAAAAAAAATGTAGTCTCAATGGAATTGTGTATGGTGTCTAGTTTCATGGCCTAATCAAAATTTTGAACTTGATTTAAAACTGAAGTTTTTCTCCCCCCCTGCTAGGCTTTGCTTTGAGCTGTGGGCTCGCAGAGGCCTATCTCCTCTTTCCCCACGTCTGGTGTTTCTTCTCTCTCCTAGTGTGTCTTGTCCTGCCAGGATGTAACTAGGGGTACAGGTGGGATGAGGGGGGTAAGCAAGTTCCTACTTGATTGGTGTAACGTTAGGAGGGTCTGACAGCCTGAACTACGGACTGCTTCAGTCAGTTCTTCAGAAGCTGCCGCTGGGCACATGCGGTGGCACATCTTGTGTTAGGAGTGGAGCCTTTTTCTCTAGTTGGCCTGTCCATGTTGAGCCCGTGGTTTTCTTCTCTCCTTCCTTTCCTTTGCTCTCTTCCCCACCTCCCTCCATCTCTTCTTTTTCTATCTTTTTTTTCTTTGTTGGATCACTCCACAAAGATTTGCTGACACCAAAGTGATCCTCTTGAGCAGTATTTTAAATGACTTCAATTAAAATCAAATCTCCCTTCCTTTTGGGGTAAGAGACATGTCTCTTTTTCCTCAACAAATCCTGGAATGCAGGATGATTACAGGACAGCTGCAACCTTTCCTTTGTCTTGGACTGGCTGGCTGGTGTGTCAGCTTTCTGTGCTGCGTAACAAACAACTCACACAATAGGTTAAAATGACAGTGATTTGTTATTTCTAATGGTTCTTTGAGTTGACTGAGTAGTTTCTCTGCCTGTTTTACCTGGGCTTCCTCATGACCTGCATTCAGCTGGAGGCTCGGCTGGGCTGAAAGACCCAAGATGGCCTCGTTCATGCATCTAACAGCTGGTGCTGGCCGTTGCCCCAGGTGCCTCTCTTTCTCGCCTCCAACCCAGTGTCTTTCATTCTCCCATGTGGCAGTCTCAGTACAGTGACCCAAGAGACAACAGTAGAAGTTGCAAGGCCTCTTAAGGCTTAGGTGTTTAAGTCACAGAATGTCACTGTTATCATACATAATTGGTCAAACAAGTCCAAAGGCCAGCCCAGATTCAAGGGATGAGGAAGTAGATTCTAGATCCTGATGAAAGAAGTGACAAAGTCATAATGCAAAAGAACTCAAATATCATTATGAGAGGAATTCATGGTGGTATTTTGCAATCTACCACACCAACTTTTTGGAGTTTCCTAGATATATGAGGGCTGTCTGGAAGGTATCCAGCAGCAAACCGTTTTCACATTACATTGACAATGGCTGGATTTTTTTCTGGACAGCCCTCATATGTCAAATACCAGTTCACTGTGTCCCTGTGACAGTACAAGATATATATCAATCTCTCTGAGTGGTTCCACTGTAGAAACTTCCTCATCCTGGGCATGGGGACAGACAAAACGCAGAACAGCTGATTCCAAAGAAATCCTTTATATAAACATCCCCCTAAATTCTGATATCTTCATTCTTTTATACCACCAGTGTGGGTAAGGGGTTTAAGAGTCAGGTAACCTGTTTGTGGATAATTTCTTTGTAAATTCTTTATGTGTCCTCACACCTTCTTTGAAATGCAGTATTTTTGTATGTTGGTGTCTTCACCCAAATTTATTTTAGCATTTCCTTATACTTATATGCTTACTTGAAAAGATTTCCAAAGTGAGCTTCTCTTAACTTCTGAGCAAACAGTAACTACTGGTGCAGCTTTGGAGTCACGTGGGCTAGGGTTTGACTCCCAGATTTGCCATTCACTTCTTTTTGAGCCTTACATGATGGTCTCTGCAATAGGGCTAATAAGACACCTTTGGTGGAGTTTAAGCCCCTCCTGACAATCCTATTCCTTTTGCTAGTGATTTGGTTAGAGTGCCATGTGACCCAGTTCTGGCTAATTGCATGTAAGATGGAGTCTGGTTGGGGTTCTAAAAGAAGGCTCTTTCCCCTTTCCCCCTTTTCTTAGTTCAGATGATGTCTGGGTAGAGCTTAGGTAGTCATCTTATGACTAAGAGGTGACAAGCCTAAGCTAATACACTGAAAATGTGGGACTGGAAGAAGATCCTGGCCAAGGCGCTGAATTAACCCAGAAATTTTAGGATTCTTATTATGTAAAAGAGATAAATATCTTTATTATTTTGTTACAGTTGGTTGAGTATTTAACTTGCAGCCCAAACCATCTTCATTGATATAATAGCTATTAATTGTATATAGGGAAGGGGTTAGTATCCAACTTTTTCAGGTGGAATTAAAAAATAAATAAAATTAGATCAAGAAAGTTAAATGAAATGACTAAGCCAGGCCATTAATAGCAGGTAGGCACCTACACTCTGACCTGTAACTTCCAAGATACACCTCCAATCAGCATGTATTTATTGAGCATATATTAAATGCAAACCCTTAGGTATCTTCCCCATCTTTTGCCCTGAACATTAGGAGGTGACCTGATGTGGGGAAAACAAGGTGGCACAGTGAAAAGAACACAGGCATTGGATCCAGACAGGCCTGTTTCTGCCATTTAATCACAATGTGATTGGAGACCAGTCTCTTTCCTCCTCTGAGTCAAGTTTTCGCAGCTGTTAAGTGCAGTTGTGCTGACCTAGCAAGGTTGTGACTTATTATGTGCAAAATTAAGTAAGGTAGAGGCTACAAATCCTATCTCCAGACTGTGTCCAAACTACGCTTTTAAAGACGTCAGCATATAGTCAATGGCATTGAAATAGCTATATAAGATGTCAGATTGGTAGTGAACTTGTTGGGGTCATCACTTTTTGAGGTGTGTAAATGTCTAATCATTATGTTCTTTTGTACACTTGAAACTAGTAATAAGAAAAGCTGAATAAGACAATCAAAAGAAAACAAAACAATAATGAAAAGGATTTTAGCAAAGTGATTGAGCTGGGACTGGTTTCCCAAAGGTTGATGGAGGAGGACAGAATTCCTATGAAAAGCAATTTATAAGTCTTTGGAGCAAGAAGACAAGCCCAGTCAAGCTCATGTTGGAAATCTTTATCCCAAGAGCAAACCCCGTAGCCAGAGGCTGGCCCAGTTGATGATAAGAGTGGTAGGTGGGATGGAAACTAGTTTGGATGAGAATCCAGGAAAATGGCTGCAAACAATCCCGAGCAGGGTGTCCCCAGCCTGCCTCTCTCTGCTACTGAGTCCTGGATGTATTGAGTGTATGTCCACCTTGTGTAGAAAGCTGGCAAGGCAGATGTGAACTTTTTAAGTGTGCACAAGTGTTCTCCTGGAACTGATTCAAATGCCCGAAAATCCTTCCTCCTCCTCCTCCCCATTGTTAGGGTGGGCAAAAAGCTATGCATCTTGTTGGAAGAATCTTTACTGGGAAGGAGCACATGTTCTGGGAATCAGGAGCTTGAAACAGGCTTCATCCCTAAGTAGAACAGAAGTGGTCTTTGGATGGGAGGGAACTGTGCCAGCCTGCAAAGAACGGACCCAGGGGGTTGAGGTGGCGCCTTGGGTGGCAAGGATTAGTGGGAATCTGTAAGACTGGCCTCCCTGAGAACAGATTCGGAGACAGAGGTACACATGCAGGAGGTGTATTCCTGGTGCTCTCAGGAACACTACCTGTAACAGAGTGAAGAAAGCAGGGTCGGTAAAACCATGGAGATAAACTGTAGTACAGTGGCAACAAAGGTTTCCGCCCGTCCACGCAGAGCTCCGGATCTGGGAGCAACCTTGAGGAAGGGGGTCTTGCTTTGATAAGCATTGGATGCAGGCTGTCCGTGGAGGGGTTATAACCTTGGGCAAGGCAGCGTCCTTTGGCTGACTGCAATTTTCAGAGAGAGAGACAATAGCTCTGAGCCGTTGGCAGCTACCACTCCTTTCGGCTAAAAGAATGCATGAACAGCCTTGAGGGGGAGATCTGGATGGCACAGCAGAGCATCCACTATAAAACCCAACTCTGTCTCCTGCTAACCAGTGTGACCCAATACAAGGGCTTTGCAACTACTCTTAGCCTGGTCTGCCTTAAGCCCTACAAATCTTGGAAAGCTTGCAAATGTTCCTCAAGATTACATAAAGGATCACAATGTTTTTGTGTGTTCGTGCCTGTGTACTTGGCCTGCCTGTCAGTAACTAGCGTCTCTTACTGTTTCAAGAAGGGATTCTGCCCCAGCCCTGGGACAAAGGCACCCTATCAATCCCCCGCCAGCCCCCAGCAGAGGAGAAACACAAGAAGTCTATGACAAGTACTGGTGTGCTATGCCAGGAGTTGTTCCCATACACAGAGCTCTCATTTAGAGGCACACATCCATAGTTATCAATCACATTCAGGGGGGATATTCTACCTTGTCCTACCCAAGTTAGGGGAAACTTATCACTACTTCTTGGGAGACCCCATTCCTTATTAAAGAACCTTGATCCTTTATGTAATCTTGAGGAACATTTGCAAAAGGGCCCAAATTCTATTACATTATTTACATTGAAAAAGTGTGTATGAAAAGCCTCAAGTCAAATTCTTTCCCTCTCTTCCAACTGTCAGAATAATAATAAGTGTAGCATTCAATACAGTTGGTCTCTAAGATTGGTAATAATGTTATTTTGATGTTAGGGCCTGAGATAAACAATGAATGACTGCTATGTATCCTATATCAAATACTTTCTGTGTAATTTTTTTTTAAATCCGGTACCAGCTCTATCAAGTAGACACAATTATATTCCCACTTTATACATGATGATCTTGAGCTGAAGAAGTCAGGTGACTTGGTGAAGCTCATGCAGCCAGTAAGTGTGGCAGAATCGTTGAAACCCAGGTAGCTGAATGCTAAAGCTTGACAACTTAACTTCTATAGGACACTGACGATTACTCAGGCCTGCCCCGCAATAGGCTAGTGAGCAGGACGTGAAAGATGACCCTGAGACTAGAAAATAGAGTACTGTTACATTTGAGGAAATTAAAAATAAGGACATGAACCTAGTTGTTTTTATTAAGTGTGTTGGATCAGTATTTAAAGCTCATTTATGCAGCAGCCACTTTGCACTTGCAGCATAGTTTAGTACCTTGGGTCACTGTTCGGTGCAGACCCTCCATCTGGGGCAGATGAGACAGTTCGCACAGTAAAGCTTTAAACCCAGAAAGTTTCCTCCAAATGTTCTCAACACAGCCCAAAGCCAGCGAAGCCCACAGCTCTCCATTAAAATGTTAGAAAAAGATCGCATTGCAGCAGCTGCTTATGTGGATTACCTAGTCTAGCCATTCTGCTGAGACTTAAAAAACCCTGTCTGAGTCGTAGGAGAGAAAAAAAAGGCAAGCCTCGAAAACATCAAGTTGGCGCTTGTTGGTAGAGCTGTGATTTCCCATTTGTGGCCCCAGAAGATTCAGGTGTATCTGAAATAAAGTCAAGGTGTTTTTGCAGACTCCAGTGGAAGGCTTCCCTTCTGTGCGTCTCCCTACTGTGTCCTACCCCGTGTCCAGAACCACAGCTTCCCCTGATTTAAAAAAAAAAAACTTGAAATGTTTCACAGCTGATCCGAAGCACAATAGGAAATCTTAGTCCCTTCTTCTAGTCATTTTATGCCACTTCCTTTAATATTTTACCAAAAAAAAAAGTTCACATGGTACGCTGCCCCAGTGTGCCCCGTGTGAGGGCCAGTGATAATTATATTACTGTACGTGTGTGCACGCCTGACCCTTTAGGGATTTAATGCTCCTTAACATCGATCAGGTTTTTTATGTCCAAACCATCAAAGTGTAGCCTGGGAAGCGGGATCTTACAGAAAGGGCCACTGGACTGTACAGGCTTGGGAAGGCTCATAGGGGCGTTGGGGACTGTGGTGGGCTTTGCGGTTATCTAAGTAGTATCTCTTCGTGAGCCCCTCCCATTTCCATGTCTCTCCACAGGGCTACTGTCAACGGCTTTTTTTCTTTTTCTTGTTCCTGTGTCTCTGGTTGGGCGATCATCACAGGAAGAAAAAGGGTGAAGGTAGTACAACACGGTATTTCTTTGTGAGGTGCTGTTAAAGACCTGATTTCTGACGTCATAAATTCAGTTCCAATATAATCCTCTAGACTCAGAGGTGGAAATGATATTCTTTTCAGGGTTCAGAGATTTGTTGAGAGGGCAGAGTGTTAGAGAGCATGAGTTCTGGCCTCCTGCTGCAACCTTTTTACCACAAGGAGCGAAGTACAAGTTAAAGTGTCAATCCAGTTTGAGGGTGCTTGTAGGAAGTTATGAATTACCTGTAAAGCGCCTGCGAACTTGAAACAGAGAGATCATGTTTCTCGGCTTGTTGCTGGGAATTTCGGAGTGTTTAGGCTTCTGTTGTGAAAGGTTTTCTCAACATGAAATCCCAGGGTTCCTTACGCACCGAGAGAAGTGGCATACAAATATATACAACTGATGTCACTTCCAGAAAGGCCAATGAAATTCATGGTGTTGTTCCTGGAAGATAAAAAGGCTAAAAAGAATTAAGGGGGTGGGTCTCCTTGTTTACTCTTTGCACAGTTGATTGGTTAAGATTTGCTTGGCCGCAGGTGACCTACACGTGAACCCCAGCGGCTAACTGAACATGGGTTGAGTTCTAAGACTTAGCAGGGGGTATGGAGGTAACCATTTCAGTGTCAGTGTTCAAGGATGCCATAAAGGAACCAGGAAGTTTTTGTTTTTGTTCTGCCACCTTTAATATATGACTTTCATTCCCATAGATTCCACATTTATGTTGTGATTTTGATTTGATTGGTGTGAAAGCACTATGGGCTGCAGGACAAATCTGGCCTAGTTTTGTAAATAAAGGTTTATTATAACACAACGACACCAATTCACATACATATCTATTGTCTAGTCTATGGCTGCTTTTGTGAGGGGCTGTGATAGCAACCCTATGGCCCACAAAGCCCAAAATATTTCCTATCTGGTCCTCTGTAGAAGTTGGCTGACCCCTAGTTAAGGTAAACCTTGGAATTTAAGATTTTGACTGAATCAACTCAGATATTCTCATGCTAATTTTCAGGGTTCCAC
This sequence comes from Lyroderma lyra, assembly GCA_004026885.1. NCBI lineage: Eukaryota > Metazoa > Chordata > Mammalia > Chiroptera > Megadermatidae > Lyroderma > Lyroderma lyra. The sequence goes on from PVJL010005082.1 coordinate 56,596, forward strand.
TCTTCCCCAAACAGGACCTTGACCTTGGTAGAACAGACTTGCTGAGGCTGGGTTTGATTTTGAGACTTTTATGGCCTTTGGCTGCAAGTGAGGACAATTTCTTTGTATGCAAAAATGCCCTCTGCCTTTTGGGTTTCACACATATGGATGATTAATCACCTTCCATCTTCCATTGTCCTTTCTCCAGTGCATCAATGGCCTGCCCCATGCCCCAGCAATCCAATTTCCAAGTCCTTATAATTATTCTTTCTCATGAGCCTCTCAACCTTCCGAGATATTATATCTGACAGTGCATTTCCTTCTCCTAATATTCTGACCCAGTTCACAGTCAGGGTTGGCTTCATGGGTTTGCAACCTATGGAGTTGCACAGGGAGCTGTGGTTACAGAGGTCCCATGCTTGGTTTAATGCTATACCATCATCATCTTCAAATTCTTAATGATTTTATCTCTGTACTGTGTTTTTCCCGTGAAGTCCAATGGGACAATGGAGTATGTATATTAGCTGTAGAGACAGGCACTATATACATGTATCTCCATCATTCTTTGCCATTCCATTAGCACAAAGCCTTTGCCCAGGGCATGTAGGAGTTCAGGAAGATGCAAAGCCAGTAAAGGAAAAGCATTTTAAGCTTGTAACTGAGTAAGGGGTGGAGACTGGAATGACAGAAGGAAAGAGAAAGGACACAAAGTCAAAGATAATGTTGGTAGAATGTGTATTAAGAAGTGAAATGAAAACAATTGAGTTGTTTATTGCAGTGTTTCCGTTCTGCCAAGAACAAAATCTGTATGCATGCGTAAGCTAGTAACTATGAATGGTGTCATTTTAGTGATTCTGCATTTGAGTTAGTCTTATATTTGCATTTAAAACTTATATTGCATACTATAAATATGAGTGGTAAGTTTCATGCTAATAATTTAAAATTTTAATTGACAACAGTAGACAGAAAATAAAACCTCATGAAAATTCAGAAATTGAAGAAGAAAGGAAAAAGCTTTATATTTTAGAAACTTTGGCAGCATTTCTTTCCTGATTTATTTTTGAATAAGGGGCCCCACATTTTAATTTTGCACTGGGTCCTGCAAATGACACAGACGGTTCTTTCACCACTGTGAAGTTTTCACAACTGCATTGCATGCTAACAGCAATCTGTACACCTACCACTAGTCTTCAGCTGGTGAGGGATCCGGCTTCAAAAATCTCATTTCAGAGTCTGGTTCCCAGGACAGCATCTGGGAGCTGTCTTAGATTTGGTTTTCAAGGAAAAAAAAATCTCTGAGATGCAGATTTATAGGTGCACTCTTGCATGATCTCCAGAAGGGCTGTGAGAGCTGAGGGAAGCATGAAGTGAGAGGCAGAAGGTGCATTGTAATGCACTTGCTGCAGGAGCTCCCAGTGATCCTGGGGGCTATAGAGCTGGGATGGCATTTCGGAGTTATCCCAACTGAGGCAGGGGACCGGGGCTTTTCTGTTGTCACAGTGATCAGGCATGGGATGCAGGCTGCGTCCAGGGAGCGAGTGATTCTCCTTCTGCTGAGGACAATTCCAGAAGAAGCACTTAGTTGTAAGCCCCAGCAGCTAGCACTCCCAGCAGCTGGGGAATGAGGGCCTCAGTCCTGAAGGGGGTCTGGGTGGCAAGCACGCAGTGGGTGTCCAACCTTCTGGCTTCCCTGGGCCACAGTGGAAGAAGAAGAATTGTTTGGGGCCACGCATAACATACACTAACACTAACGATAGCTGATGAGCTAAGAAAAGGTCCATGCATAATTTTCATGATGTTTTAAGGAAGTTTACAAATTTGTGTTGGGCCGCACTCAAAGCCATCCTGGGCTGCATCCGGCCTGCGGGCCCCATTTTGGATAAGCTTGAAGCACATTATAGTGTCCAACTCACAGGGCCCACGCGATAGCCAAAAACAGGAAGGCATCAACAGATTCCAAAAGGAGCAAAAGATTTTAATCTTCTCATTTTAAAAAATCCAGACACGCAGAGCAGAAAAAAAGAAAATCCTGCTTTCAGCTACACCATATAGTTACTTTAGTGGTTTAACTATAATTATTAAAATAGAGTCAGGCTATAATTAGTTTTAGTATAAGGAAACTTTACTAAATTTAAAAAGTACTATAGTACTTAAAAAAAAATTTCCCACTCTCCTTAATTTTTGTTCCCGTGATTCAGGCTCACAGCCTCTTCGCCCAGAATTTAACTACTGGAGAAATATGGAAGCCGGCATACTCTTACTTTCTTCAAAAATGTTTTTCAATTATAGTTGACATATAATATTATATTAGTTTCAGGTGTACAGCATAGTGGTTAGACATTTATATAATTTATGAAGTGATCCCTTGATAAGCCTAGTACCCACCTGGCACCATACATAGTTATTACAATATTATTGCCTATATTCCCTATGCTGCACTTCATATCTCTGTGACTGCTTTTATTACATGTCTCACTGTGCATATTCTTTCTGAAAAGTGTTATGCTTGTCACTCACTCTATTACAGCAGGAAACAAGTCAAACACATCAACTGCATAAGACAAGTGTTAGGGCCCACAATCCAAACATTACAAAACTGTCTGCAACATATAATTCAGTTTTAGAATTAAAAATAAAATGCTTCCCTCATGATTGATGAGATTACATGTGGGCCGGGCTGGGAATGCCTGTGAATGTGTTTGTGTGCATGTGTGTGGCTATGGTGGTTGGGGATAGAGTGGAGGGGACACACCTTACAGGTTTGAGCTGCATAAGTCCACAGAAATCAGACTTGGCCTAGGTCCCACGGTACAAGTCTGTACTGGACCATGAAAGATGATGCTTGGTCCTGTGTGTGACACCTGGTGTAGAGACTGAAAGGAAGGCGTGCCTGCCAGTGATCTTCCCAGATGCTTTCTGGATTTCTCCACCATTGTCAGAAACCCCTGTCAGACTGCAGATCGTGTACACCATGCATTGCCAGGGCACCATTCATTTGGGGGAGAGCCTGCTAATTGTTCTTCGTCATTAGTATAATCCCAGGTAAAGGGAAATATTGGCAAGATATCAACTTTTCCCCCTACACAATCAAGAACTCTGTATTTCTTTGTTTGAAGAAAAAAGTCAGATGTTTTGGGGACTGGACAAATTATCCCAGGTAATGGCAAGAGCCAATCTTTCTCTCTCTGTTGGCCTTACTGTCCTGCCTAGGGTAGTAGGGTCAGAAGATGAGGTCCAACTTTCAGCGAAATGGAGGAAATCTCAAAACCACTGCCGTAGAGATAGGCTGACCTTCTCAGGCCCCCTTTATCTCGCTTCTCCTGCTCCACCTATGGGCAGTGGGTGGGGGTGGGGGTGGGTTGGACCATGATATTATATTTAACCAATCTTGAGAAAGAACAAGAGCATCACTCATTTGGGACTTTGTGATTTCCTGGTTCCATATAGTTAAGTAGAGCATGAATTTCCTTGACATGAAGTTGAACCAGAGGAAAAATGGTTCATTAGGTAGGCAGATGCTGGTGCACTATTGCTGCATTTCAAAAGGCCAAACCTGGACTAGAGTCTTGTCATCATGAGCAGAGCAGGTTGTCCATCAGGGTGCTCACAGGAGGACAGCACCCCGGAACCTCTCATGGACATTTTCATGGCCACAGAAACAAAATGCTGACTGATGAGATGAAAAAATCTCATAAATGCCTTCTTGACCAGGCATTTGTCCACTCTACTTTCCCCTCATTGCATACAGTTCCCTCGCTCACTGAGTTTTCCTAGCACCTAGGAAACAAACCTGTCATTGCATTCAAGATACCTTTTCTTTTCATAAAACAATAATCACATTGTAAACCCCCAAGAATGCTGCAATAGGTGTCTCTCTGGTCCTTTATTAATGCCGCTGGTATTTGTCTGTAGCCTAAGAAGAGCTTTTGGCTCCATGTCCTACTCATATTTTTGGGCTCTAGCTCGCTAGAGTTGTCAGGACAAGTAAGACATTTCCCCTTCGGCATTCATTACAAGAAAAAAAAAATCCTATTGTATTTCTTAAAAGTAACTTGTGACTCATCTTGTTGTTGGGGATAGAGTTATAGTTTAAGACTGGTCAATGGTGTGCTTTTCGGTTGTGAAAGGTAACGGAAATGTTTAGAGGCTGAGAGATACTGAAATTGGTATTTCATTCATTCAGTTGCCCCACCTACAGGATGCTGTGAAACTGTATAGAAATGATTTAATGAACAAATCTTATTTGTTCTTAGTCTAACTCCCTAATTTAGGATTAAACTCTGAATTCCAGGTAAAATCCATATTGAGTGAAAGGAGCAAATTGCCACACTAGTTTTTACTTATTTTGACTAGGATTTTTTAATTTTATTTTTTGAAAAATGAGAATAGCTTTATTATTTTTAAATAATTATTAGGTAAATGTTTATGTGCTTGCATTTTTAAAATCTATTATATTTACAAGCAGGGAAAAAATCCAGTTGTGCATGCTATCACCAACATTTCAGAAAAGTCAGTGATGTACAAGGAAGAAAACAGAAATATCCATAATCTCACCATTCAGGAACAATTAGCACTAATAGTCTATTTTTCTATTTATGCACACACAGGTACTTTTTGCCAGTATGGTACTCTATGGTGCATGTTGGTTTCTAGTCTTTTTTTTTTTAATTCATCAATTAATGAGCTACATCATTCCCTATTTTTTTGAGAGAACAGATAAAGTTGTGAAATGTATCCCTCTTCAGACTGCTCGCTATGACAAAAGTGGAAACATTTTCATAGCAAATGAATTGTCTATCATTTTGTTGGCAATTTGATGCAAAGACTGGATAGGCAGGAGGAAACAACACAAGTGTTTTGCTTTACGCTTCTTGTTTAATTATATTGGAAGAAAATTTCTGGGGACAAAGTGTTTTTGATTGTCATACAGCCAAACCAAATGACCAAGAGTTTTAAAGAGGATCTCTCAGGGCATTATAGCTTGTGGATTTCCTGGGGACCTGCTGGGCCATCTTAGGAAATAAAAGGATGTATTTCTCCACTAACATTAATCTGAGCCTTCTGTTGTCAGAAGAGCGTATAAAATATATCTGTGAACTGCTTTTTTTCGGAGGGCCAAGAGTCTAACTCTAACTTCATATTATTCACTTTCAGATTTCTCCCTTTAATGTTTATTTCTAGCTGTGTACAGAAACAAAACCATATTAAAGCCAGGAATGGGGATGGAGAGGTTCTAAGTACATGATGTGTGAAAGTGCCTACCTTCTGTAGACAAGGTCAACATTCTTTTTAGTCAAAATGTCATTTTTCTTTCCCCTTGCATCACGTTTGCTAGTATAGATTACACAGTGAAACTAGAATCCAGTAAAACATTACCTCTTTGGGGTTTTGTTAAAAACCACAGTTGGCCAAACTTGTCAAGTACTGCCAAAGGTGAACAATCTAAATAGGTTAAAATTTGGCTGTGTTTTCTGTGCCTGAACTTGATGATTACGTGAGTACCTGACTGAGTCACGATGAGCATGCTCACCTGACTTACAGGCTGTGACTCCTGAGGTGTAACTGCACATGCCCACGTGGCCTTCCAAGTTGATGCAAAAGAGATGCCTCTTTGCTTTATCATACTCACCACCCATGTGTCTGAAATGAAGCCGGTAACCCAGAGAGGATAAAACTCCTGGGAAAATAGTTGAAAGACTTTGAAATTACCAGAAGTCTTGGCTTATGCTATCACATGACTCCAAAAGCCTTTTGCTGATAGAAGCATAGGGCTGGAAATGATAGAAAGAGTTCATTTTCGTGCCCACGGCAGAACCATAAATGTACTACGGGTGGCCTTGCTGAAATGGTGTATCTTTAAACAAGAAAACACCTTCTTATTTCAGTAATTACTAACTTGTGTTTACTTTTGTTGTAATCACAGCAACTTTGTCTCACAAAGTTTTGCAGAAAGAAGAAGGGACACTGGATATGGAGTGATTTCAGTTTCTCATAGAATTAATTTGTAACACTGGTGACAGTGCCTAGTCAGATGGATCTAATAGGATAATAATAAATTAAGGTAGTGTCACATACACACACATCATGTTATCAGCATTAGCATATTGTCACAGACAAATTTTCAAAAGCCAGTTTCCCAGTAATTAAGTTTGAGTTTGGGGAAGAAGTAAATGAAAATCTCCTGGAATACTTTTACCACATTGAAAACTTTTGCCCAATGTTCAACTGTGAAAAGAATTAACTTGTTACATTTTCCTCATTCACAAAAACAACCAATTCTATAAGAAATAAATGGAATTCATGAAAACCTTTAAATTCATACTGTTAAAAAAGACCTTTCATGTTTTGCTTTTTCTATTTCTGCCTTCAAAAATATTTTGAACAAAAAGTCTCATGCAAAACAATGCCAGATTTTCTGGTCACTTGGAATGAACTATAAACCAAAATGAACTCACATGTAAACAGTACCCACAAGAAGGTTACAGTTGGATTTGGTAATTGAGACATAGATACACAGAGAGGTACATAGCAAGTTAGAAGTTAATAAGAGACTGTTACAGATAAGGATAATGAATTACTGGATAAGCCAAGGGTGGGAGAAGATCATATTCTCCCTATTATAAAGGAGAATGAGAAAGCTAATCTTAGGGACCCCTTATAATTAAATCACCCATTCAGTCGGTGCGATGCGGCCTGCCCGGACTCAATGAAGTTGTGTTTCTCATGGTACAATGGTACCCTGGAGGGGGATGTAAAGAAAAAGCGCCTTCTTATTGCCTTTATTATTTATTTTTATTGTCCTTCTATGGGGGACAGACATGTAAAGATGTAAAGAATAGTACAGAATTTATCCTGACACCGTGCCTTTACATGTCACTGGTCATTAAGCCAGGACTCAGTAAAAATAAGTGTAGTTTTCAGCCCCCTTTTGGTGGTAGCCATCTTGGCCCACTCGTTAGCTTCTACCTGTGTTCTTCATTCCCTATGCCATCGGTGCTTACTATCCCCCTTGCTCTAGTTTTTCTGGATTTATCTTCTGTTCCTGGCCATGTTCTTGCCCTTGAACTTGACGGCAAATTTGGCTTTCCCAGTTTTAACCCTGAGCAGCCTCTAGGATATCTGCCACTGGCTTTTGGCTTCTCTGGATATTGAACCCTTTGTCTTACTATCAAGTCCTCCCCCGTCTCAGAACCTAGTGGCTATATTTGGATTGTTCCTTGAAGGATGCACTGAATTCACATAAGATAAAGTAGAAGAGCATTCCAAAGCAAGGCAATAGCATATTCAAAATCAAAAAAAAAAAAAAAAAGAAAGAAGTAGACACATTCACTGCACTGCAATGATATATTCAGATACTAACTCATCTTCAGGGGGGCTACGGTGGCTCCATATACGATTTGGTGGCTTGGATCTTGGTGAAATCCTCACAGAGGGTTGCTGCAGTTGTTCTAATGTCTAGGTATTCATAGGCTGATCTTTAGAGATATTACCCTAATACCACAAGTTCATGTTTGTCACTGTGGCACTTTGAACAAGATCACTCACTTCGAATTCTCCTGCATGTCACCCATGATCTTCTGAGATGTTTTCCAGTTCACCTGCCATCTGCCTTTGAGAAGCTTAGCTTCTCAGAGCAAGACCTTCAATTTTCACCCCACTTCTAAAGGGTCATTATGAAAGAGCGTTAGGTTTGCATGTGCTGCTTCACCTCTGTCCTTCCATGCAAATTAATGCTAAATTTCATGGTCACTTGGAATTACCTGAAGACTAAACTAAATGTATATGCTGATGATGCCCACAAGAATATTTTGGCTGTATTTAGCAGATATTTCTTTCATACAAAATATTGCCCAATATTTGATGCTTACTTTCAAAAATATGGATCCACCCAGCTTCTCAGGGCAAAAATATAGCAACTTAATCCATGCCTGTTCTTTCAACAATTCTTCTTCTTGTGTAGAAGTTTACCCTACCCCTACTTCCAAGGCCAGTTGTTGAATGATCCCCAAATGCATAGCACACTTTAGAGAAATCTTAACAGATCCTTCAAAGTGCTTTACATTCTTTAAAGAAGAAATAAAAGGGCACAAGCAAAATGCAGTACCTGCCAGGGGAAGCTATGTGTCCACATCAAAGGAGAAACTTAAAATCCTAGAGTAAGAACTTACTGTAAGCACTAGGGATATTTTGAGTGGAGAAGAGAAGGGATGTGATAATTTTCTTCAAATATTTGAGCATTGTCAGAGGAATGAGGGACTAGACTCATCCTGTATGTTCTCCAGGAATAGAATTAGAACCAACATTGAAGACATAAGGAAATAGATTTCAGTTCAGTATGAACACAAATTGTCTAATAAATAGTACTGTAGAAATATTAAACAAGCTACGCTGGGGGTTCCTTGTCATTGAAATTACAGTAAATGCTGGATTCAAACATAAGAGGGAGTGAAAAGTTTTGGGGATGCATCTTTTCTAACAGAGCATGTGACTACTTTGTAGCAATCTGCTGCAGTTTTACACTTACCTTCCTCTTTTTAAAACAAATCTTTGAGTGTTTATCATACTCCTGGTATAGTATGAGCTTCTAGGAATACAGAAGTAAATGAGTCATAGTTCCTGACTTCAAAAAACTTTCAATCTAATGGGGAAAAGATGATATTGAGACAGACACACAAACAAAAGCAAAGTGATGCCATCAAATTATAACTGATGTTTGTTTTTATTATCTGTCTCCCCCACTGGGAGCTAAGCTTCTCAAAGAGAGACATACTGTTTGTTTTGCTCACCATTGTCTCTCCAGCACCTACTACAATGCCTGGCACATAGTAGGCACTCAATATATTTTTGTTGGCTGAATTTATTAAAAATATAACTGTCTATTCTGACACTCAGGTTATGACTAATCTAGTGGAATACTAAAGAGGGAATGTTTGATGTTATCTGACAGGATGGAAAGTATTCAGAGAGGAGATGATTCTTCTTCATCTCTAACCTCAGAGCAATAGTATCACCTGACATGGAAGAAAAATTCACAATCAAGAAGAAAGGGCATCTCACCTTATTCAAGGGCAAGAATATGAAACCATATTGTACGTGCTGAGATTATAAGCATTTCACATTTTTGGAGCATATAATTTAGGACAGTAAGTAGTAGGAGACAAGTGTGGAAAGGCTGTAGGAGACTGAATCATGAGGTACATTTTCATCTATTAAAGACATTTAATAAATAAAGTAAAAGGATCAGATTTTCTTTTGAAGAAGAAAACTCTGGTAGCAATGCAGAGGGGATGGAAGGGTAGACTGAGTAAAACCAAAGTGGAGATTGAGGAGGCTATTGCAATCATCCGGAAAGAGATGAGGAATATCTAGAAGAAAAGAATGGCAGTGAAGACAAAGGGATGGAGATAAATTTGAAAGACAAATTTAAGGGACATACTGTATGGGACTTGGTGACTGATAGGTGTACATGTGAATGCGGTTGGAGGTCATGGTAGTGAGTTACAGCAACATAACAAATGTACATAGAAACTTGGAGATGGAGAATTTGGGGGCTCTTGGCTTATTGAGCAGGGACAGCCTAGTCATGGGCACTTGATTTTATAGCATAAAGGTCTGAGTAGAGAACTTGTATTGTAAATCATCTACATACACTGAGGTGAAGTGAGTGTGGATGAAGTCACCTAAGGAGAGTGTGTAAAGAGAAATGATGAGAGCATCTGAGGAACATAAATGTTGAGGCAATTGAAGCTTATCATCAACTAGGATATAGCACCAATATGAGCCTATGTGGTTAGCAACGGACATCACTAGAATTTGGCATCGAATATACTCATTTATTTTTTCTAATGTACATAAGCTTTTTGGTTCTTCATTGGCAGCTAGCTGGTCTACTGAGACATGGTTCTGGATAATATCCAGAACAAGTTTAGTGCCTGAGGAGGAACATTGTGAAATCAGTAAGAAAGCAACTTTGCTGACCCAAATGAGCAAAATAGTTCTATGGTTGGTGGGTGCTCCAAGCAAAAATGCTTAAAGGGACCTGAGAGTTCTACTTCTCACTTGACTCGAGGTCAGTTAAATTTCATTTCTATTGAGACTTGGATCATAATTGAGTGGAACTGTTGCTTTCTATAAGGCAGCTCACTCATTTCCTTTGACACTTGCTCTTGTTTTACCATGAACACTAAGTGACCTCAAACACATTTTTTTTTCTAAAATTATAGCAACAAGTGACTTAAAAAAATGAAACTCATGAGACAGCCATCTCTCTTGGCTCCTGAAAAGATTGCCTCTTAATTGCCCCAAGAAAGACAAAGTGATGTTACTGACCCAATTTCTTGGGAATGATAAATGGATTGCTTCAGCATTAAATTTAAGAATAGATACTGGCTAAGACAGCTTTCAGAGCCTTATTTTTGCCTTATATGTTTATCATGGATTCAACCAATTAAAAGTTGAACCAAACTAGAACTCAAGACATCACTTTTTTATTATTGCAAGGATTTCAAATATAAAATCACTAAAGACTTCATGTACACTTTGAACATCTCTTCCCCTCCTTGAAGTTCTATGTAAGTAACATAGTTTCTTGCATTGTACCATCAACTGTGCCAGATTATCCATTTTTCTCCTGAATAAAATTTAGATACTTTGCTTACAATTTTCTTGTTTACAATATTTTGAAGGAAATAAGAAGTTATCAGGAATTTTTTTTAAATTACTGGCAAATACATCTACTTATTTCAGGAAAGAATTAGGTTTAGAGCTTAAGGGACAAAAATGGTAGAACTATGTCTCTTATTTGGTTATCTAGAGAGAGAGGTGTCTCTACTTCTTACAAAAGGCAAATAAAATCCTTTGTCTCTAAAGAAGTCATTAAGTGAAAGCTCTTTATGAGAGGTATGATGGTAGAATGGCTCAGGAATTTATTTTGTTTATTGAGGTGTTGATTTATACCTCACATTCCCCCTGCCCCCAAATGATTTAAAGCCACTAAGAGAATATGCTTAAAGATTCAGAAAAGATCAAAGTTCATTACTTAGCAATTATGGTTCTGAACTGGATATGAACATTTTTTAATGGAATAATTTGAAGGGCAACTTCTTTCTCTTCTTTCCTTTCTTCCTTCCCTCCTTTCCTTTCCTTCTTTTTTCTTCTGTCTACTTTGTTATTTCTTTAACAAATGTTTATTGATTATGTGCTTTGCACAGTTTTAAGCACTGGAGACCAAGAAGGTATAAGATTGAGATGGGCCTTCAGTCATTGTATGTGGGAGATTATCTCAGTGGCCTTCACGTGGCTGAGAAATTGCATAAATAATTATTGATGATCAAAGAGAAAATTGTTCTCATACTTATTAGATGCTCAATTGTTTCACTAGACCTTATTTCTCCAAATCGGGTTAATCATCAAATTATCAGAGCCACCTGTGAAACATCAAGATTCTCAGGTGTCATCCTTAGACCTTTAATCCAGGATACCTGGAGGTGGAGGTGGGAATCTCTAGTCCTAACAAGGAGCCAGGTGATTTGGATACTTAGAAAAGTGGAAACAACATGGTACAAGAGTATGAACTTTGCCTGGGCAGGGACCACGGTGTGTACCTCAATATATAGTGCTTAGAATAGTGCTGGGCACATAAGAGGTACTCAATAAATGCTTGTTAAACAGAATACTAGACACCTCTGCAAACGGCCTCTCTGGAAGGACTCACTTCTTGCTGTATTTCTCTCTAACTTTATTGCTATCTATGCTCTTCGTCTCTGGATGCTTTTCCACATGGTGTAAACACTCCTGTCAGCTCACCATGTCTCAGCATCCTCCTGTCATCTGGATCAATAGCATTGGTTTGAATAGAAAATTAATTACCCAGCAGGATATTACTCAGTGTCTTTTGGCCTTCAGCCGGAGGGTCTTAACATAGCCAAACCATGTCTATAGAACTGGGTGTAGATCAGTGCTAAAATTATAACTTGCATTTATGTAATATCTTTCTCTCAGGACTGAAATTCTTCTTCAGACATTATTTAGCAAGTACAATCTATTCATCCTTCTGTAGGTGTGTATGTTGTCTTACGGATGCCTTACACATGAGTCTAGGTGATTGGACCACCAAGAATTTAGTGGCAATGATTTTTCCACCTGGCTGCGGGGCCTCGGGGTGCCTGAAAAAGGTGTGTCCCAACAAGCAAAGGCATCTCACCTTCAGACAAGCAATAGTTTGACACTTAGTTTATAACTAGGTGTTACCTTAGCTGGAGGGGCAAAACAGGGCTGGGGCAGGCCAAGAGAGGAGTGTCTTGGCAGAGAGGATGTGGTAGCTGGGACCTGAATCTCAGATGGGAAGACAGGAAGAATCTGACCCAACAGGTCAGAAATGACAACTGGTTGAAAGTGAAATTGAAGATTGGCATGTTGAAGAGATTTCCCTGAGGTCACTGACTAGTTGACACAACCATGTATCAAACTGAACTTTGACCTAAGATCCAGTCACCAGACCACATCCTGTAGAGGGAATGCTCAACATCCTCACAGGTCTAGTCAGGGAGCTTGGCTGGGATGTGTTTTGACACATCTCTGTGTTGTCTGGGCAAAGCTAATAAAAAGTTTGTCCTTTGAGAGGCTTTTTTTTGTTTTTTCTTTTCCTATTGAGCCCTAGATTCTGGAGAAAAATTCCTGAGGTATTTATCCTATTGCTTCTGGAAACACATATGTGGAGGAACATGTCGTAGTTAAGATAAATTTCCACAGACAGTTATCAAGCACTGAGGCTTTTCCTGACAAGGCATGTATTTCTATAGTACTGGTTGGTAACTGATACCAGCTAGCATCAGATAATATTACATCAAATTTTTCTTCATTTGTGGTTTGACTTTTGCATATTCTGAGAAGACAAGTATGAATCATAGGTATTCAGCTATCCAACAGGTTCTCAGTATTTGCCAATCTCTGTAGTTACTCAAAGTTTTCCCAGTTGGATTACAGCCAGTGGGCCCTGTAGGCAATATAAGGTGCTTATGAAAACCTAGTGCGTGCAGATTACTTCCAGGGATGGTAAATGTTTTGCATAGTGAAGAATACTAATGAGATAGATGCTAGTCTGCCCTCCCTCCCCACAACTCTAGCCCAGATGTAAATCTTAGTATTTTTTGGTTGAACTCACTAACCCCCTATTAAGGCTGTGGCTGATGGAGTGAGAATTAGTGTCTTCAGTGCATTTATAACTTTTCCCTTCAGAAACAGAAATCTAATGGCATAATCATTGAAGAGTTTTTTCTAGAATGAAAAGTCTCATTTTCAGTACAAGGGAAGGGTCGAACACTACATGTAGCAAAGAGCGACAATCTCATCTATTATTTTTGAGTCATTATGTGATATTGTACAGGCTCTTTAACTCCTCCCTTGGTCTCCAATAAACCTTAGAAAAAGTCTATTATGGAGTTCAGTAAAGCTACATTTTTAAAGCATCTTCTAACAGCAGGGAAATTATTCTTATTACAACTCGGTAGGGTAGATATTTTCACTGACATTTTATCACAAAAACTAAGAGTGCGAGTGGTTAAATAATTTTCCCATATCACCCAGTTATGAAGAGGTAGTGTCAGGATTTGAATTCGTGTCTGCCTGGCTTTAGCACCCAAGCAGCACCACTGGTAACAGGGAGCTGGGGGGACAGAGGAGGAGTCGAAAGACTCGTTTTTGGCCTCACAACTAAGTGTGTAGACTTAATGACATTTTATTCTCGCTACTCTCCATCCCCATCTGAACGCTGCTCACTTTCATTCCACAGATAAATTTGTGAAGGTCCTATGGGCAGTTTGGTACCAAATTTTCAACTACCAAGAGAGACTCAAGGACATCAGTGAAGACTCGAAACAACCATATTTAGTTATAGACGACTGAGACAGAGAGGTTGACCCAGGGGACACGCTCTGAAGGTGAGCATTGAGATAAATGCCCTGCTAGCCCTTGATTTTGTATCCTCAACTCCTGTGTTCAGTGGCTGGGGGGTAGTTCTTAGAGTTGTTCTTTCTCTGCAAAGCCTTCAGAGAATTTCCAGGTCTGCCTCAGAGGAGTAAAACAGTAGTTAACTTAAGGACTGCCAGGGATTCCTTTTAAGCTTTTGTAAACTAGTAAGTGTTCTGGGACCTAGTGTAAATTGATCTAAAAATTTAAGATATTACTTTTGAAGAAAGATATGATTTGAAAATGTAAACTTTATAAAAATAGCTCAGAGAAGTCACTGTATAAATTAGCTTCTCTGACTAAAAGAGTAATTTCTAGTTTTCATTTTATTTGTAATATTCTCTAGTGCATCCAGTATAGGATTTAATTTTTTAATATTTGTTTTCCACACAGCTGTAATGGGCCACACCTGTCTTTTGCAGCATACCACAGTGGCAAGGGTCCTATGCAGTCTGTTAAAAGATTTACATTCTTGTCTTGGCTCTCCTAGTAGCTAGCTGTGTGTCCTGGAGCAAGTCACCTCACCTCTCTGAGGTTCATGGTCATTATTTGTAAATAAGGAGCTTGAGGCCTTTGAGATTTTATGGTTTCTACTAGGTCTTAAATTCTGTGATCTTAAGATATACCATTTGGTTTTTGGTTAAAAAAAAACAAAACCCCAAACTAATGGTTTCCCTGTAGAATTATAATATATCATATATGCTATTACTACTAATAATTCCTTGTTGTTTTCTGGAATGCTATGGTATGAATTCATTCATCATTGGGAAGAACTAAGGAAATATAACCTTACATATACATTTTTATTTAAGGGGAAAGGTGTGTGGTTGCAAGTATTTTAAGAAGAATCAAGTGTTATACTTGTCCGTTAAGCTGTTTAACACACACAAAGAGATGAGGGATACCTGGGCTGTGAGAAGCTGGAAGTGACTCTAATTTTATACAGACATGAACATTTAATTTCCTGATATTTTAGTGTTGAAATTGCAATCACGTCTTTGTTCTCTTCTTTTTCTTCTGGCCGAATACGCAGGCATGTTGTTTTACATAGGGTGTTGATGGTGTCTGAAAGAAAACAATCTGATTTTTGAGCAGATTGTTTTTTATGGGTCAGCACTTTTGTGACTATAACAGACCGTGACTGATTAAGACAAATGGTTGTTGGATGACATGAAGGAAGGAGAGGCTCATTTAGTGAGAGACTAGAGAGGGTAATAATTCTGGGTTTTGAGAGCTGCCAGGAGTCTCCAGCCACCAAGCACAGATTCTAGCCATAGACACGGAGGCTTGGCAAAATTAGGTCCCATTTGGAAAACTTTCT
Source organism: Lyroderma lyra (assembly GCA_004026885.1). Lineage (NCBI taxonomy): Eukaryota > Metazoa > Chordata > Mammalia > Chiroptera > Megadermatidae > Lyroderma > Lyroderma lyra. Next base: position 71,861 of record PVJL010005082.1, read on the forward strand.
TACACCGGGACAGATCAGATTCTCAGCTGAAAAGAATGAATACTGATGATACCCTAATTAAAGACAACTCTGATGAGACATGATAACTAAATGCAAGGCATGATGTTGGATTGAATTATAGACTGAAAAAAATTTGTATCAAGAATGTCACTAGGACAAATGGCAACATTGGATTGTGGGCGGCAGATTAGAAAATCATTTATGAATTTCCTGATTTTCTTTATTATACTGTGGTTATGTCAGAGAATGTTTTTGTTCTTCAGAAGTATTTAGGAGAAAAGGGCATGATGTATATATAAAACCTATTCTTAAAGCGTTCATAAAAAATTGTATACACACATAGAGATAGTGACTGATAAAGTGTCTTTGCTTGCAAATATTTTGTGACTTTGAAAATAGAAGGTTACTCCTCCATGGGGAAAATAAAATAGTAAAAAACTGCCTGATTTTGCAGAATTGAGGGGAAATATTAATAAGTTTATTACATTTCCTGTGGCCAGGACCAGCAAGCTGTGAACTTCTAAATTAGAAATTCAGGGATTTAGCTGAAAATAAAAGCCTTAAGCTCCCTGGTATCATGAAACCATAAGCCTGGCCCTCTCCTCTTACTCAGCATCACAACCTGCTCTCTTTTGTCATTATCCTTTGTCCTGAATCAGTCTGGGTAAGAGCTTGAGTTAATCAGTTCCACTCTGTCAGAAAGTCTCTCTAATACTTTGACCTAAGGCAGAAGAAATATGTGTAAAATATGCCCAGGAACTGGGAGAAGATTTCAATATTTTTCAAGTTAGTGGGCCTTTTTTTGTCATAAGTCAAGGACCACAGATTGTATTTCACCTCTCTCCCACCACAGCCTAGTCCCTTCTCCCTTTTCTCACTGTAAAGGGAAAACCCCCACATCCCGGCTTTCCTGAAGCCGTATGTGTGTGTGTGTGTGTGTGCACATGCGTGCACAAGCGCCATTTCAACCACTTCCATTACCAGGAACAGTAAATACCGCACTATTAGTACTGCATAGCAATCTGTTGCCCGTTTAAAAGGTCCAATTAAAATTGACACATCTAATCCTGTTTTCCCTAAAACTCATGATGGTTGCAGGGGGAAGGCATTGGTGGTCTAACAGAAGGAGGGCAATGTGAGGGTCTTTATTTCACCAGGGTGTTTGTTTTTACATGTGGATTTTCATTGCTCCTGGAGCAGGAACAACATCATGCTGAAGATGTCAGTCTCGTATTTAACGATTCCCACCTTTGATCTCATCTGGAGTTCGTATTCTGGGAGTCTTGGGGAATAAAAGTCTTTCCTTCCTACTTCATGGCCATAAAAGCATGCCTGATTTGGGGGCTTCATATAAGATGCCTGTGACGTATAGGCTGCTTTGAAGGGTTCTGGTCAGCTGTAACATTCGTTGGGGAGCAGGATGTTCAGAGACTTCTTCAAAATAGAAATCCACATCAGAGTTGTGAAGCTGAAGGGGGTGAGAAGGATACTTCTGCCTCCAGGGTGTCCCATCTCAGCCTCCAGGTACTAGTCCGGGCAGGTAACTAGTCTGAGCAGGCTATGCTTTAGTTGACACCTTCAGGATGAACAGACAGGGAGAAACTTTTAGTCATTTTTCTTGGCAGAATCCACAACCCAGCCCAAGTTAATTACGTCTGAGAAGAAGAATAGTGTCTGGGCACCTGCAATTTTCAATTTGGTACCTCATTCTCCAGTGCCAAGTATTCTATCAAGCCATTCAGATGTAGCTTCACAGTCTCTTCCTGGTTTCACAGCAGACAATGGGAACACTGAGTTTAGAAACTTCTATATAATTGTCACTGTTTACTGAGAACTTCATATGCGCCAGAGCTGATTAAGTGCTGTGCATGCATCCTGTCATTTAATCTTCATAACAACTCTGTGAAGGAGGTATTATTATTGCTCCCACTTAGTAGTTGAGAGAACTGGGGCTTAGAGGGTATTTTGCCTCTAATCACGTGACTAAATAATGTGGAACTGGTACTTGGAATCAAGCTTAAAAGACTGAGAGACTCAGATTCATATGAAGTTCTATCTAGGAATAGATACGTTTTCTCTTACTACTCCTATGAATAAGAAAGTGGGCATTATTGGTTCTGATTTTATAGCCAGATCTAACTTAGGAGTATTGGCCCAGAACTATGGATTCGTTATGACTGGGTCTGTCATATATGGCAAAACCCAGAACTGCTTATACTATTTAAATCAGCTCCTTTTACGACTAATAAATGTCTCTAGCAATGTATTGGAAAGCCTCTGACTTAAGGATAGCAAAGGCTGAGAAAAATACACTTTTAAAAATATAACTTGCTTCTCTACTGACTCCTTCCCAACAAACCATAAATATGCAAACCTCTCATTTAAAACAAAATAAACAAGGCAAGAAAGCAAACAAAACCCACCTCCCTTAACCCTGTAAACTCCTCTACCTGTAGTCTTATTTGTCTCTTTCTCTTAGCAGTCAAATTTCTTGGAAAAAAATGTCAACACTTACAGTTTCCATTTTTTTGGCATCCTGCTCGTTCTGAAACCTATTGAAACCTGTCTCTTACACACATCTCTACACTGCACTATAATGTCCCTGGAAGGGTCATCAATTTATCCAATACCAAATTCAATGGATCCTCCTCCCTGCCAACAGTTCGTTCTAAAATTTTCAATCATTCAAAAAAGTTGAAAAAGCTGCACAGTGCCTATACATGTATCTAACACAAATTCTAAAATTAATATTTTACTGTATTTTTAAACTAGTTAGTCTTCTATGCATCTGTCAATTCATCCAATTCAAAGTAAGTTGCAAATGTCAATGTAGTTTCATTCTAAGCACTTGAGCATGTGTATCAGTAAGTAGCTTTCAATGCATTTTTTTTAATATTCTTTTTTTCTAACTTTAATTTGGCTTGGATCTCATCACCTCTCTATACTGAAACCCCCAATCCAGCTCTAACTTCTCCTGACCCTGGTATCCAATTGCCTAGATATCAGAGTCTTCTTGTAGTTTCCTTTTGCTTGTCACAGTTTCTTTTTTACCTCTATGGCCTTTCCCTTTCAACATATTTCTGTCCCCTTTTCTTCTGCCCACCCCTTGAAACTTGGAGTGTTTGCTCTCTCTGAATTTTGCTATAATTCTCTCATATCTGTATCCCTTCCCTGTACCTTAGGTTTGCTTCTCTAAGAAACAGATTATAAGATGGAGGTTTGTATGCAGGATGCTTATTGGGGGATGCTCTTTAGAACAACACAGTGAAGGGAGCAGGATGCCATTATTATAGAGGCCACAGCTAACCCCAGGAACAGCATTGGAGTTTGGGTAGCTCTTCAGAACTGTTCCAAATCGAGACAAGATGACTAAGGCCTTTTACCCCTAGTCAAGCAGTGATTAGAAATCCGATGTCCACCCCGAGTCTTTTTGCTGAAGACTCTGTGGTGTTATGCTAAACTAAACCCCTGACTTCGGGAAATCACTGCTGAGAATTGTTATGTACTATGGCTTGCCCTGGTTAGAGACTGCACTGTCTCTGATAATTATTGTTTGCAAAGTTACCAATCAGAAACTAAAGGATTCAAGAAGAATCTGGGAAGAGGACATATCTTTATTATAACTAAACCTACCACTATCCTATTCAAATGATTTATCTTCCTCTATTATTTTATGAAATGAGCTCACATTCCTCAATTTTATATTTTACTCCTTCTCATCTTTACCCTTATTAATTTTTTGTCTGCTTGTTCAATCAATTATTGAGAGAGGGTTATGTTGAAATCTCTGGCTATAATTGAGGATGGTTTGTTTCTTCTTTCAAGTTCTATTGGTTTTTGCTTCATGTAATTTCAAATATTGTTTTTAAGGTAGTTATATATTTATGATTATTATGTCTTCTTAACTCTCTTCTCATTATTAAATGCCTTCTTTATCCTTGATAATATTTCTTATTCTGAAGTTTGCTTTCTCTGATGTGAATATAACCACTTCAGCTTTCTTGTGCTTAGTGTTTATGTAGTACCTGAGTTTTTTATTTAAAGTGAGTTTCTTAAAACAGCATGTCATTGGAGTTTGGCTTATTATACAGTCTGATGATCTCTGTTTTTTAATTGGAATGTTTAGGTTATGTATTTAATGTGATTGTTGTATAGTTCTATTTAGATCTATCATCTTGCTTTTTGTTTTCTGTTTTTCCTATATCTCCTTTCTTCTCTTTTCCCTCTTTTCTTGCTATCTTTTGGATGAATTGAGTATTTTGTATGATTGCATTTTCTTTACTGTTGGTTTATTGGGAATAATACTTTGTTTCATATTTTTGGAAGTTACAATAGACTTTATAGCACACATCTTTAACTTATCACAGTTTAGCATTAAATAATATTATACCACTTCATATTTAGTGAAAAAATCTTACAAATATATTTGTTTATTTTCACTTCCCATCCTTTGTGGAATTTTATATGTAAGTTCCACAATACAATTTTATTATTATTGCTTTTAACAGTTACTTTTTCAAAGAGGTTTTTAAAAAAAATCTTTATATTTACTCACATGTTTACTGTTCCTGGTGCTTTTTATCCCTTTGTGTAAATCCAAATTTCCATCTGGTATCATTTTTCCCTCTGCCTGAAGAATTTCCTGTAGTGCAGCTCTGTTCGGGATGAATTCTCTTAGCTTTTGTTTGTTTCAACAATCTTTATTTTGCCTTCATTTTTGAAAAATATTTTCACTGGATGTAGAATTCTAGGTTGACAGTTATTTTCTTTCATCACTTTAAAGATGTCATATCATGAAAAGCAAGCCCTGGAGTTCTGTGTTACACAGCCTGTATCACCATATGTGGCAATCACATGTCCCAATCCAGGCATACTTCAGGGGCCTCTCTGCTAGTGTGTGATAGAGATATGTCTTCATCCCCTAATTCTTCCTGAATCCTCCTAGTTTCCTCTTGGTAACTTTGGATGGAACACACACACACACGTGTTCTTGATCAAATTCTAATTCTCAGAGACAGTGCAGTCTAATTCCTTATTAAAGCAGAGAAAGATTTTCCCCAGTTAATGTTATCTGCCTGTAGCACTGTACTTAATCATGCAGAGAACATTGACTTCCCAGCTTTTGTTGTTTGGATTCCGTATTGTGTCTGGCCTTGCACAAGATATTGTATTAATAGTATGAATGGACAACAGGGTTATCTTCTTCTAAAGTCCTCTTTTGTTTTTACAAAGAATTGGCAAAAGCTCTGAAATCATAGTTTTTCCTTATGTTGGGCTGCATCAAGTTTTTAATCTTTTCCTAATTGGAGATATGGTTGTGTGTTTGTTTCTCACTTTCAGATAAGCTTATATAATATCATTCCTCTTCCCTTAAAGATAGGACTGATTGATTATTCTCTCCTTTGGAATCTTACTGTATCCTGGAAATCAATCACAACACCCATAACACTTCACTGCTTTTGCTTATTTGCACATTAATTACCTTCTATTCTATATATCTTTAGAAGAGAAACATCTATAATTTATTTTTGTTTGTAGAACATTGCAAGATGCATGAGACATAATCTTCTAAGAAATGTTTGTTGATTAAATTAATGGATGAATGAAGTCCTACATAATTATTTTGGTGTTATTGCCTGAATCTTGATATTAATCAAGGATGTCTGTGTGGTGGTCTGTATTATTTAGTTTTGATTTTAGCATTATCAGCATGACTTCTTGCTGCATAGTCAGTCTCTTTTGTGAAGTTGGTATGAAGATTACACCAAGGAGTATGTTTAGTAAAATAAACCCACAATGTTTTAGAAAATCTTTTAATATAATAAAAACACTTGGAAAAATCAGTAGTTACTTTTTGAGGCTGTCTGCTATTAAAAAAAATATAAAAGATTTAGTAGAAACTGGATGGAGAAATGGTTTGAAGCGGTTGAATTCTTTAATGTGTGAGACCAAGCCATGACATAAAAGTATATAAAAAGGGATTGGAAATCTGGCAATTGTGTAGATCATGTGAGAACGCAGACCTAGTCATTTATACCTCTCCCAACTGGCACCAGAAGGGTCAGGCAAATAGGCAGAAAACTCTCTACTCTTTTTTTTTTTTTACTGTCTGGAGTCCAAGTGGAGTGCTTTGGCAAAACCCTAGAGACCAATAGTTTGTCCTATCTAAATATATTGGAAGTTACCCTTAGGAATGAACAGTAGCCCACTGATTCTTGATGCAGTCCACAGAAAATTTAATTTATTTTATAAGCTGGTCAAATATCCATCCACAATTTCCAGAGTTAACATCAAAAAAGCAACATGAAAATATTCATATATATGAAACTATTTGGAAAAGAAAAAGCAAACAACATTGCTGTATGCATGGTACCGATGGACTCCTGAGAGGACATTTATTGGAGGTAAACAGGGATGTTCGAAATTTTGTGTAATTTAGTTTGAAGGCTGTTTGTACTGAGAGAACCTTGGCAAGGACTATGGATTCAGACTTAACATTTTTCAGAAAATGAATAGTCTTGCATGTTAAGAGGACAACAAAATTAACACTATTCTACTCACTTTTTGGGTCACATCTGTGCTACAGATTTGGCTTAGTTGAGTAGTTGCATTTCCTAGTCCTGGATCTGGGAAAACATCGTCATGAATTATTACGATTATAAATGCACACATGTGTGCTCAAGCACAAGCAGAGATGCCCTCACAGCACCTCCTTATTAATGGTGCTACAGTTCTAGCATAAGTTAGATCTCATAGGCTGTTATTTATGTGTTTGTTGTTTCTTCCAGCAGTGACTGAAATTCAGAACTTATTTGTAAATGAGTTGTAACTAAGACCATAAACTTGGAACCTTTCAGGACAGTGTGTATTTTAATTTGATGACCCCAACTTTTGTGTACGTACTTTGGTTTGTTATATTTTACTGCTGTGTGCAAACAAGTCAGATTGTATTTAATGTAGTTCTGGTACATGTGTAGCTGATAGATTTCTTCAGATATTATTTATTGGGCAGTCATGGCCTTTTTAGCATATGATGTAAGATCTTAACTTTCAACTGAGAGATCTCAGTAATGGCTCTTAGTGTGTTCTGCCTTGGAGCCTTGCAGTTTTGCTCCCATCAGACTCTATTTGCAATTATGGATCCTCAAGATGGAGCACAGCTCATGTTCAAATCAGAATTATTCTTTCAATTATATTTAAAACATTTTAAGTCTAGAAATCCTGTTCCCCTACATCTTTTTCTAAGAGACTGAATAACATGGCCTTGACCTTCTTGAAAATTTTGTATGGTGATTTAATGCATGTTCTCTGCAGTTAGAGAGCTTGCTTTGTGAGCTTGTGCTACTACTTATAAGGTCTCTATTTTCTTATTAGTACTATGTGGCTATTAATGATATCTAAATCATGCAGTTATTTTTGAGAAGCATGTCAAGTGCCTCTCATAGTGCTTGGTACCTGGTAATCACTCAGTAAACATAAGCTATCCTTATTATGATTAAAACAACTATTACTATAGTTTTAGTATAAGAAGGGCTTAAGTAGTATCTATTATTGATTTACTCTCTGAGAAAGTGGTCAGGTGTGTTAAAGTATTGGTAAATGTCTAGCTTCCTAGAAGATCAGGTAAATGTACATTGCAGTGTTATTAGCATCACAGATCCAGAGAAAGGAGCCAGATAGGGCTGTAGATTTCACTAAGGCTTTATTTCTTTCTTTCTTTTTTTTTTTAAAAGCCTAATAATATGAAAAACTAAGTCAAATAAGGAGCATTATGAAATCATCACTATTTTAATATCACATTAACAATTACATGGGATTATCTTAGAGTGATTTCCAGTTGACTTACCCTATAACAACCCAGTGCATTTTGTACACAGATATGCAAGCATACACTTGTACTTGAGCATGTAACATCATTGATTTAGGAACAAAGACTCCCTGAGGGAGTTTCAAAAGCTATGCTTTGTCTCAGGGTGCTATTCTATATTTTACATCCATTTCTGAGTCAGCAGAAACATGTGCAGAATCATATAAAGTCTGATAACTCCCCTGCTAGCCCCTGAAGCCGCATATGGGGGTGGTGTGAATTACTTACCCTATTCTAGGTCTGGAACATGTCATTACCACAAAATTCATTCCCTATGTAATCATCAGGGCTGATGGTAATATAAGAACAGTTGGGGCATGAAACCACAATAGATTGTCAGAATTGTCTAGCATATGGTGGATCAGACACAGGGGTATTACCTTCTGATATCTGGGGAAGCAATTTTGTACTGCAGGCTGGGCAACAGGCCACTAACTTGGGGGCTTAAAATTCTAATCTTTCCTTTGTCACTAACCTGTGGTGTGACCTGCACCTAGTCACTTGATTTCTTTATATATAGGTAAGTATACACTCAGAGGCTGCAAATAGTCTACAGAATAAGCATGAAAATAAATGAAGCAGCTTCATTCCAAAGTCCTCGAGTTGTAGGGGCCAAATCAACAAATCATTTCAGTAAGGAGCAAAGGCTATCCAGTCCCACTATGCCTACCAAAATGTTGTGGGAGGATGATGGGGAACCAGCTGCTGAGCTCTGTACCACAGAGTGGCATTTTGCAGACTCATGTAGTTGGTATGGAGACTGTGGTCCCTTGCAATGATACCCAGTTTGCTCAGGGCCTTGAGGAGTAATGTGAACCGGCATAATATAGTTGTAAAGAATTTGGGCTTTGGAGACAGATGGTCAAGCATTTGAACCCCAGTTATGCCTGACCTTGGGCAGTTCTCTTAACCTTTTTCAAATTTTCTGTTCATCTATAAAATGGGAAAAATAACGGGACCTTCCTCATAGTGTGCTTATGTGGATCATAGAAAATCCTTGTTATATTGTTTAGTTCATAATTAGCTGTTAATAAACATATGGTAATGCTATTGTCACTCATTCAATGGATGGGGTAGCTACCATTTTAGGCTATGGAGCTAAAGTTCGGACTTCATAGGTTCTAATCCCGAGGGGATTCTCCAGATCATCTGGCAGGAAGATTCCATGAGCCCAGAAAAATTGAGTTAGACTTTGAGGATAGAGAATGATCAGTTAATGTCAGCATTATGAGGCATTGTGGGAAATCTAAAATCCTGAAACAGTTTAATAATATTTAGTGCCAAAGGTCACTATGAAATGTAAAATGAGATAGAACCCACCAAGTGCCAAGAACAGTGCTTGGTATGTAGTAGGCACTCAAGGACATTTTTCTTTCTTCTTTTATTTCTTGGGTATAATTTCCTTGGACCTGTGGTTTAGGTTTCTCTCAAGGTAGCTGGTGCCATGATCAGAGCTAACCCTATCTCAGGAGTTTCACAGCACGTGACCAGGACCAAGGTGGAGGTCACCTGGAGGACACCTGGGATATTGCATTGGTTTTATGACCACTTGGGAGACAGAGCTCCTATGAGATGGAGACAATAAGATATATGAGAAAGAGCCCAAGGAAAACTGCTCAGAAATGTATTCTAATCTTTGTTCCATGACTTACTGGCCTTGTGATCAGAGTGTTTTAACTGATAATCTTCTAAATTTTGTTTTTTCATTGTTAAAACGGAGGGAATACTTTATGCCACAGAGTCCGTGGTGACAGTATAATAACCAAATGGCTTAATGGGAGTTCTTTGAAGATGGCAAAGCACATAAATAAATGGAAGGTGAGAAGTAAGTACGTGGAATTAACCTGGAGCTTCTCAAGTAGGACAAAGCCAGATCTTGATCAAGTTGTCTGATCTGGTTGGGGATAATGTCAAACTGAAGTCTGCTCCTGAAACATCTGACTTGACTTCTCATATGGATTTAAGCTTTAGAAAGTAGCTGAGCTCAAATGCCATCTCCTCCATTAAGTCTCCTCTGATCCCCTGCCCCACCCATCAATGTTGAAGGTAATCGCTAAGATCTCTAAACATCTATAATCCCTTATCCATATTAGCATTGTCCAATAGAAATATAATATGAGTCACATAGGTCATTTTACATTTTCTGCTAGCCATATTGAAATGTTAAGACAAAACAGATTTGAGTAAATTTAATATTTTATTTAATTAAATAAATTAAATTTTATTAAATTTTAATATTTTATTTTAATATTTTATTTATGTCATATTATAATTTCAACATACAATAAATATAGAAATATTTAATGGGGTATTTTACTTTTTTTTTCATATTGTCTTTGAAATCCAGTGTGTACTTTACTTTCTGCACATTTCAATTTGGGCAAGCCAAATTTCAAGTACTCAATGTCTACAAGTGACTAGTTACTGTATACTTATGGTCAGCACCGGTGTCTGCCTTTCATGTGGCATTGCTGTGTATCTTGTATTTGAAGCATTTATGTAAATGCTACAGATGTGTTATTATATTGTGGCCTTTGAGGACAGGATCCTTATATAATTTGTCTCTGTTTCCTGTAGAATGCACAGCATTTCATTTTGCATATAATAGGCACTCTGTGCATTGACTGAATTAACACAGGGTCTGGCAGAAGTAACACTATTTTTTTAAGTAGTTAAATATTGTTATGTTACAGAATTACATGCTTATGATTTTGTAATAAAAGATTTGGCATAGATTATCAGCTCATAAAAATGGGCGTTACTTCTGCCAGACGCTGTGTATTCACAAAGGAACAAACAAATGGATGAATAAAACAAATGGAAACATCGAAGAGCCAGGTTTGTAATCCGGGAAATAGCGCTTTAATCGATACAGACATATGATCTCAGTATTGGGCTTCTACTACTCAGTGCAGCCAGTATTTATTGAGTATCTATGGTAAGTAAAGCGTGTGCTGAGTGCTGCAGGGTCCACTGTGTTAGACAAAGTTCTTGCTCTAAATGACCTTAGTTGCAGTAGTCCCCTTAGTTAGGGATAAATTACAGTGTTCTGTGTACTGGCTTTGAAAAGGGAGACATAATTTACCATGCTGTTCAGTAATCTAGGATCTTGCACACTTAAAGAGTTAAATGTATTTGTTTAGAAATTTGCCATTTTAACTATGCCAAGCAATTTTCATAAAAGATGTTTTTTTCCCCATATCCTGTCATTTACAGGCAAACAAAATGAAGGAGTATTTTAAATTCACATTACTAACTTGCAATAAGTTATCCCTGAGGAACTTAAGAACTTAATATTATCTTGTGCTTCAGGGGAAAAAATTGACACAGAGTGCTATAAATATATCAAGAGCTACTCTAATTCAATGGTGTGGGCATGTAAATTTCCTGGGGGAGTTTCAAAATCCATGTTTTGGCCTTGAATACTTGGTTATGTCTTTGGACTTTTACTCAGTAAAATATGTTTACTTGTCTGATGCCTTTCCTGAATTGGAGAGTCAAGAGTCATCTATATATCCAGCCAGCCAGCCAGCCATCTATGGATGTACTTATCTACCTATCTAGCACCTATCCATCTATCTATTTGTTTGTGAACCTAGCAAAACTCCTGGGACATATTTGGAATTCAACAAATGTCTGTTGAGTGAATCATGCAAAATAAAATCCATGATGATTTTCATTTGTAATTCATTGCCTGAATTTTCTAATTTTAGTAATCTGCATTTGCCAGGTGAGGAGAAAATGTGAATGGCCAGGTTTGAGCGCTCTATATACTGTCTTATTCATAACTAACCATATTCACAGATTTGTGGTGTACCTTCCTATAGTGTTTTCTATTTCCTCACAGTTTCCCCCCTTCATGTGTCTCACATTGTTATAACTCTTACATATTCATGACTTTGATACCACAATATTCTGAATCATTCATGGGTCTTGGGTTACAAAGACATACATCCACTAGGAAATGAGAGCACTTCTACAAACATCTCAGTGCTACCGGGCTCTTTGGCTAAGGTTTCAGGCAACCAACATGAGCCCATCTAGAGGAAAGTACTAGAATCCGTCCTCAGATTTTCTGTAGGGAACCTAGAAGCACAAGAGTGGTTATAAATACTAGCAGAGTTTCTCAAGGCTATTGTGTGCGTGTGATGAGCTGTCTTTTAAACTTATTTCAATCACTTTATGCTTTTTATAATTAAAGAGGATAGTGTGTGAGTGAGAAGTGTTTTACCTAAGAACTTCATAGTGGACTTCAAACTGGTTTTCTTTCCTTCTCCAGATCCATTGCATGTCATTAGACACTGAACTTTGGTGGTTTGTTTCTAGACATAGAACTTGGTAGTCAAATCTTCTTTGGCTATAAGTCTTTAATCTTCCTATCTAACCATCTTAGCATAGGTTAGTTTGTTTTCATAAACATATTAGTAAAAGATTTGAAGCAGTTTGGGCTCCATGCAAGAGAAATACGCTGACTGAATAACTGAATGGATTACTGTAAGACTCTAGAGTGAGTGCTTTACTGGTTGTGAAATCAAAGGCTGTTTAATCTCTATTGATGTTTCAGTGTCACAATGTGCTGCCCACAGACTGAGGAGGTTACACATTGAGTCGACCTTGAATTTTAAGGCACTTTATGTCTTTATGTGTTATTACTCATTAGTGTCTCAGCACTTTCATTTTATAGTTGAGATTTGCTTTTAATTTTTCTTTTGAAAATATGTAATACATGAGCCAATTTTTTGAAAACGTATTCAATTTCTTTTGGGATCATAAAACTCTACAGGATCTCAACTTCGTCTTGAGCCAATTTGGTAAAATAGCCTATGTTGCCAGAGTATTGAAATTTGGAACTCATAGCTTATATTCAAAACGAACATTATCATTCCACATGCTCTCATCCAAACCATTCTGTGGAGCCAGTCCTTCCCTGCCCCTGGCCCCATATCTCCCTCCCTCACTCTTAGACATCCTTTCCCTTTCTGGTATAAGAGTAGTTTCATTTCAGAATGGATATATCACGCCTATTGTAATAATTAAAAGATAAACACTGGGCCTCAGTCCAAATGAAAGCTTGGGTTTCTCCCTGACTTAGACGGGCTCCAGCCAGCCTACAGGGCCAAGGGGGCGCTGGCGGCTTCTCTAGCCCCTGACTTGTTCCTCTCTTCCTCTGCACTGTTTCCCCGTGTGGTTTTGGCTCCTGCAAAATGGATGACAGTTGGGAGAAGGAGCGTCATACTCGAAGGACACAGGGACAGTCTGGCACTGCGGTGCTCTGGTTGAGGGATTGTTTAAATCAAACTTTTTGCCCTTTTTGTGCTCTGTGGACTTTCCAGAAGTGTCACTACAGGGCCCCCTGGCTCATCTCTCTTGACTCAGGCAGAATCTCACTTTCAGCGGGAAACACATTTTTAAAATCTGTTTCTTTCCCCAGCAGATGCTCTCTTGGGTGGTGTTGAGAGTTGAATTGTTTCCCCTAGAAGATAGGTTGAAGTCCCGGCCCCTGACACTTGTGAATGTGACCTTATTTGGAAATAAGATCTTTGCAAATGTAATCCACTTAAGATGAGTTCATTAGGGTGGACCCTAATCCAATATGATTGGTGTGTCCTTAGAAGAGGAGAAGACAGAGACACTCAGAGAGAAAGAACATCATGTGAGGACAGAAGCAGAAATTAGAGTGATGCAACTGCAAGTTAAGAAACACCAGGGATTGACAGTCACCACCAGAAGCTAGGAAGAGGCAAGGAAGGATTTTACCTATGACTCAGAGGGAGCACGGTCCTGCTGACACACCTTGGTTTCATACTTGCCAGCCTCCAGAACTGGGAGAAAACACATTTCTGGGTGTTTTAAACACCCAGTTTGTCATACTTCGTTACAGCAGCTCTAGGAAATTAATACACACCAGGTCCCTTTTGGGATGACTCCATCATGGCATCCCCACTGCGGGCTCCCCGTTTGGTGTCCAGGAGTTACGCGTCTTTAACCTGCCACTGGGGACAAAGCAGTAGGTTCCCAACTTTGCAACTTGAGTTTTGTTCTTTGTCGTTGTTGTTTGTTTGTTTATTTGTTTTCAACTTGAGTCAGGTAGCAGTCTGCTGTGTGGTCTGGACTGCAAGGGACACATTTCCCCTCATGTGTGCAAGGAAAAGAAGGGATCCAATACCCTTTCTTTCCAACAACCTCAACTCTTTTCGTAGCCTCTCTTTGGTATTAGGCTGCAGACAAGAGACAAGCATTGCAGGGAAATACACAGGCCATTTAGCACCTCACTTTGGGGACTGGGAGTATTTGCACCTGTTCTTTTAGTTTCTGCTTGTTTGGAGGTTCTGCCAATACTGGAACAGAAATGACCCATTTTAACATTCTGATTTAAGTCTAAATTTCTGCTAGATTTTCAAGTTTATTGATATTAAGTTCAACAGAGTGTTTTATATATATATATATATATATATATATATATATATATATATATATATGGAACATCATTAAGTAGAAAAACAAATTTAAACCACAATGAAATGCCATTTTTTTTCACTTATCAGATTGGCAAAAAATTCAAAATGAGTGAAAATACCAAGTGATGATGACAATGTGGGACACCTATAATGGTTTATTACTGAAAGGGCTATAGATTGGTACAGGCTTATAGTATACATTGGTACAAACTTTTAAATTTTTTTATTATTTCTATTAGTTATTTTTATCAATCTAAGATGTAAGTAATTTATAATCCCAGTGGACCAGGATCTCACTGCTAAGAATTGATCCTATAGAAATAATATGTGGACTATTTAAAGACATCCTTTCAGCAAATGTTTTTGAGTGCTTACTAAATGTCAGACATATTCTATGCCCTTGAAATACATCAGTGAACAAAACAAAGATCCTTACTCTTGTGGAACTTACACTTTTCATAAAGTGATCTCAAAAACCTAACCACTTATTTTTTTAAATTCTTCTCAATTTTCTTTAAAAAAAATTTTTTTTGTTATAGGTGACATTTAATATTATTTATATTAACTTCAGGTGTATAACATAGTGTTTAGACATTTGTATAATTTATGAGGTTATCCCCCCAATTAGTCTAGTAACCTGCTGGCACTATACATAGTTGTTGCAACGTTATTGGCTATATCCTCTATGCTGTACTTTACATCCCAGTGACTATTTTGTAACTACTAATTTGTATTTCTTAAACCCTTCACCTTTTCCACCCTGTTCCCCCAAATCCCCTCCTCTCTGGCAACCATCATTTTGTTTTCTATATTCATGAGTCTGTTTCTGTTTTGTTTGTTTATTTTGTTCTTTAGATTCCACATATAAATAAGATCATATGGTATCTGTTTTCATCAGTCTGACTTATTTCACTTAGCATAATACCCTCTAGTCCATCCATGTCATCGCAAATGTAAGATTTAATTCTTTTTCATGGCCGAGTAATATTCCACTGTATATATGTACCACATCTTCTTTATCCAATCATCTATTGATGGGCACATGGGTTGCTTCCATATCTTGGCTATTGTAAATAATGCTGCAATGGACATAAGTGTGCATATATCGTATCGAATACCTAGAACTGAAACTGCTGGATCATAAGGTAGTTCTATTTTTAATTTTTTGAGAAACCTCCAAATCATTTTCCAATGTGGCTGTACCAATTTGCAATTCTACCAATAGTGTATAAGGGTTTCCTTTTCTTCGCATCCTCACTAACATTTGTTGTTGATTTATCAATGATAGCCATCCTGACAGGTGTGAGGTGATATCTCATTGTGATTTTAATTTGTGTTACTCTGATGATTAGTAACATAGAGCATCTTTTTATATGTTTGTTGGCCATGTGCATGTCCTCTTTGGAGAAATGTTTCTTCAAGTCCTTTGCCCATTTTTTAACCAGATTGTTTGTTTTTTTGACATTGAATTGTATGTAACTCTTCTCAGTTTTCATCTCTAGGATGTGATATTACTTGGACAGAAATGCATCTATAAATAGCCAAAGCCAAAGATATTTTAATGATGCTGCTTTTATTTATATGTAAGTGAACTATTTTATGACTACCAGAAATATTTATGATATCTTCATTAAATCCAGAGATTAAAATCTCATGTAATTTGTTTCAGAATCAATGTGTTTTATTTAATACTGTAGATAAAACTTACATATCAAACCTTATCATCAAGTATTTATTCCAATTAATCTGTCATCTTATTTTATCTCATAGAATGATGAATATCATTTAATATGTTAACATTCACTGATATTCATTTACTATATTAACATGAAATGATATTCATTTTATATTTTCAATTTCTTATTAATAGTTTTATAATTTCAATCTTTTAGTAAGAAAAATACATATGCTGTCTACTGGTGTTAATAGTTTTTTACTGTAAATATCTTTTTCTTTTATTACCACATAGAAAAGTTTTGATCATGGTGTATGTTAAATTACTAAAATTATTTCTGATTTTTATAAATAATTCTTATTTAATCATTTCTCAAAGCCAAACACCAAAATTTGATGCATAAAGACATATATTTATATTATTCCTCAAATAATGAATAACATGATTTAAGTCACACAAAACGTTGCCTTTATTATAAATTAAGTAATGAGAAAGAGTATATTGAGTAATATTTTTATAACGTTTTAAAGGAATACATTTATTATATCAGATCTATTTCGTAATAATCTTGAGTCTTGCTTTTAGTAATTTACCTTATAAAATATTCTCTGTAAATTTATTTGTTCATGTCTATAAAACTCATATGAATGTTTCTTTTAACTTTAAATAAAGTTAATTTTTTTATATAGAAAATAAGTCTGACTTAGCTGAATGACTAGGCTGACCATACATACAGTTTTAAATGGGACAGAAAAAAATGGTATTGTCCCGTTTCAAATAGTATATATGGTCAGCCTATTGACACTTTGAATTTCGCCCAGTGAAACTAGACTGACCATGTGTACTATTTCAAATGTGACAGTATCATTGTTTTCTGTCCCATTTAAAATAATACATGTGGTCAGCCTATGAATGACCTGACAATCATACTGGCTTTGCAAATTAAGTTAATATTATGGAGACTTTATTTGTTATATGATGAAAATGATAAAGTTGCAGTGCCAAACATACAACAAAATGTATTTAAAGCACATAAAGTAAAAAAATTCTATTTTAAAAGTTATTTTGGAAAAATATAATTGAATTAGTAATAATTCAATTTTTAAAATTCTTTGCTTTCAACAAAATTTTGGGATGTCTTGATCAAGTTGTGAGGTGATACATCAAAGCAATTTTTGGTAATGATTATTCTGACATACTTAGTATTGCTAATATAGCCAATTTTCTCTGTCAGCATACCTACTGTGGACTCCCTTTTCTTGTAAGATTCTGACACAGTCCTTTGCAAAAAGGAAGAAAAAAATAAAAAGGAAGACAGTGTGCCTTGTGCTTGAAAAGAATGATGACAAGTTGGAATAACTCCTTTGGGGAGTTAGTGCAAGCAATGACAAAAGATGTGAAAAAACTCGTTGCACTGACCTGACTCCCTGAAGATCTACCCCTATTCCAGAGTATCCTGATATTATTGCTTCATTACTCTTTACTAAATAATTTGTTCTGTATCGATTCTATTTTTCTTGAGAATAACCTACTTATGCAATAATGGGTTTATCAAATACTGCCATAATCTCATTGTAATGACTCAACATTCTGATCCCTGGACATTACATCCCCCTGAATAACTTCTGTTATTTACTTTTGGAAATTCCAGTCTGGAGCTCAATATTTATTTTTACTTTCAATTCATGGTTTTGCTATTTAGTCATACTTCCTCAACAGGTATGTTATGATCACTTACTCTGTTCTAGGGCACAGTTCCAGACACTGGGAATAAAACCATGAACAAGAAAACTCTGCTCTTAAGCAACTGTCTAATGTACATGTTTAGTGGAGGAGGTGAGGGTGGGACTGAAGCAGGAGTAAGGTGGGTGGGAGTGAGTTTACAGAGAGGTTAAAGGCAGGTACAGTGCAGCTGTAAGGTGGGTGAGGAGGAGACTATGAACAAGTACACAGGAGAGAAAACTATCCCAACTGAGAGAGCTCACCTAAATGAACCTAAGGAAGAAGGGGAAGGGGAAACAATATGATTACAAGAAACTAATGTTTAGAATCTATGGAGGTTCACTGTTAAAAGAAGGTGCAGAGATAGGAGTGAGGTCATAGATTTTCCAGTCTCATTCAATTCTCCAACCAATCACAGATGCATGGAAGAGTGAGAGACTATCAGCGGTTCTCAACCTGTGGGTCGTGACCCCTTTGGGGGTTGAACAACCCTTTCACAGGTGTCGTCTAAGACCATCAGAAAACACATATCAGATATTTACATTACGATTCATAACAGTAGCAAAATTACAGTTATGAAATAGCAACGAAAATCATTTTATGGGGGTCACCACAACATGAGGAACTGTATTAAAGGGTCACAGCATTAGGAAGGTTGAAAACCACTGCGATGAACCCAATAAAAGGACCACTGCTGTGTTCAGCTCTCGTTTGCAGAATCATGAACAAATAGGTAGTGGTTGTTTTAGATCAACCACTGTTTGGGATGGTTTGTTACACAGTAATAGATAATACAACTACCTGAGTTAATTTTCCATCCCAGTGCAAATTCCTCCATGAACCAAATCCTCCATACTACTCATATTCACCTAGAAAATCTCATTCACAGGGTGTGTCATTATATGATCCCTCAGTGAGCTCATGGCTTGGAGATAAGAAGATTTTGTCATTCTCTAATGCCCCTTCTTGTTTCCCTACCATTCCCAGATTTAGCAAACACTCCTTGTCCTGAAATACTCTGTAGAGTAGGAGGAGATCTTCAGGGAGTATGAAAGAACGCCATCCAAGTTGCAATTTTCCTCTTAGTTTTAATTAAATGTTGTTTGTTGTATTCCAACTAGAAGGGCCACAGACAAACAGGAATGTCCCTAAGTGATTAAAAGAATTGTGCTCATCATCAGCAAGGAGACATACTTTCTCAAGATTATAATAAAAGACTAGACCTATTTTTCCCCCTGCAGAGCAGTTAGTTAGACCAGAAGTGTGGACAACTCTTAGAAACATTTCTAGTTCCATCTGAGGTATATAAGTTGTAAAGGATGCCAAAGGAAGAACCAAACTTAGCTGGGATGGAGCAGAGAGCAGCTCTTTCAAGGATCAGTTTTTGTATTAGAGGAGGAACAACTGGGCTATATCTTAAAGAGATCATTTCCTACATATGGAAGTGATTTCACTTTCTTAAAGGAACTGAGGTGTAGGTAAAGGTGGATCATGGGTCTATTACCTTTTTTAGAAAGATCATTTTAAAAAGTTTTCTTAATTATGTACCGCAAAATTGTGAGTTCTCTTCAATCATATTTTGCAATAGCAAATGGCAAGTTTTGCTGAGAGAGGCAGCCTTAACTCTGACAAGGTAGTTCTCCAGAGTCTTATTACACAACAAGAGATTACAGAATCAGCATTTATTCTGGAAATTTGCAAGTTTGTGCTGAAGTGACCCTCCTTAAGTCTTGAGTATTTGGCAAAGAGAATGGGATATAAAAGGCAAAACAGAGTTCAGCTATTTATTTCTGTATTAATGAAATGTAACCTAAACAGAATCCAAATGATGACTCCATACCAATGAACTAGTTTTCTTTGCAAAGATTTGATAAAATATTTGATCATATGATAATGCTTGCCATTACCTCATTGAAACTTGAGACAAATATGAAAACAGTTTAGTCTTCTTATCACTTCTAAACACTAGTATAAGATGGTTTTGATATCAAGTTCTATTTATATATCTTACATAGTTAAATTTCTCTGGTTAAAAAGGTTTTATTATGCATTGGATCTTATTCCAGGTGATTTCTGACTTAAAACTCTCTCCTCGCAGCATTCTCAATAACATTATCCCCTTGCCCTTCTGACACCCATCTATTCAGAAAACCTTTAATCAACTCAAATGTTTGGCTATGCTCCTCCTACAACGTGGCTGCCACAGTGATACAATTGCACAAAATTGAGCTACCAAAAATTTGTAGATAATTTTCAATTCCTTGCAGCAAGTTTTTTTTCACATCCTTTGTCAGGTGTTGCACTAACTTACCAAAGGAGCTATTCCAAATCATCATTCTTTTTTCAAGCACAAGCACACTTTTTCATTTTTGGTTTTTTTCCCCAGGCAAATGACTGTATCAGGCAGAATCTGTCAAGGAAAGTATCCATAGTAGGTATTCAGAAAGAAGAAATTGGGTACAGCACGTGGTTACAGAGGAATTGAAAAGCTGAAAGAGCAGAAAGGAAATTTGGAGATAATATAGAGATAATAACTGCAAGAAACAACTACCGTCTCTTAAGACTGGGGGAAGCAAAAGGAAGAATTTGGGGCATTGAAACCAAGAAGCTAGTGGGAGGGGCTCTGTGGAGCTCAGACCTCTGAGTAGGAGGTGTGACCTAGATGCTGCCAGTACCTCTGAAGAGATGCAATGAGACAAAGAAATCTGGGAAATATATTTGCATTCTCAGTGCCAGCACCATAGAACACAGTATAAAGACAGTATTTGGAGAGATAACAGCCAAATAACTGGCATAGTCCATCCTTTTCTTCATGTGTTTGACTGGGTTTTTTTAAAAAAGCAGACCTTGAGACAAAAGGCTTATGTGCTGTTACATAACTGAGTATCTAGGAGGCAGGAATTAGGGAAAAGGGGAGCATTCAAGGTCCCTACTTCAAGGCAAAAATACCCAATTCACCCAGCTGCTTGGAATTTCAGAGTTTGAAGTCTTTCAGTTGCATTGCGTATGGGAATTGCCCTTTACCAAATCCAACTGCCTCATTCAAGGTTACTCTCTTTCGCATGAGATGGTCCATAGCCAATGTTTGGGCATTTAAGCCACAAACCCTTGTCTCAACTTGAGGCAACTCTGAAGAGCCATGCTGGCTTCAGAGCCTCAGTTAAAACTGCATTGCAGGCCAGTTCTTCCCTCTGCCTTCCTGCCTGTCCTGCCTTACATGTCTTTCTCACCACTGCACTCCCCTACCAACTTGCATGCAGCTCTCCCTCTGTTTTCAGGAGATGGATGCAAGCCAGTGAAGCAGGAATGATCCTTGAAGCAGTCTAAAATGGAATTGTGGAGATGGGTCACTCATGGCTAGGTTGGCACTGCAAGTTGGCTGACTGCATTTATTTATAGTGCTAACAGTACATTGGTGGAGTCTTTAGGGTTTTCTATATATAAATCTTGTCATCTACATCAGAGATAATTTACTTTTTCCTTTACAATTTGGATGACTTTTATTCTTTCTTCTTGCCTAATTGCTCTGGCTAAGACTTTCAGCACTATGTTGAATAAAAATGGTAAGAGGGGGCACCTTTGTCTTCTTCTGATCTTAGAGGAAATGCTTTTAACTTTTCACCATTGAGTATGATGTTAACTGTGGTATTGTCATATATGGCCTTTATTATGTTGAGGTACATTCTTTCCATACCTAATCTGTTGAGCGTTTTTAACCAAAAAATGATGTTGAATATTTTAAAATGCTTTTTTTGCATCAATTGAGGTGACCATATGAGTTTTTTTTCTTAATTCTGTTGATGTAGTATATCAAGTTTATTCATTTGCATATGTTGAACCATCCTTGCATGCCAAGGATAAATCCAACTTGATCATGTATGATTTTTTTCTATTTTTGTTAAATTTATTGGGGTGACATTGGTTAGCAAAAATTACCTAGGTTCCAGGTGTACAGTTCTATAGTACATCATCTATGTGTTGCATTATGTGTTTGCCACCCAGAGTCAGTTCTCTTTTCATCACCATATTGATCTTTTTGATATATTGTTGAATTCAGTTTGCTATTATTTTGTTCATTCTTACCAGGGATGTATATTGGTCTGTAATTATTTTTTCTTGCAATGTCCTTATCTGGCTTTGATATGAGAATAATACTGGCTTTATAAAATGAGTTTGGAAGTGTTTCTTGCTCTTCAATATTTTGGAAGAATTTCAGGATTGGCATTAACTACTTTTTTAAATGTTTGGTAGAATTCTCCAGTGAAGCCTTCTGGTCTTGCGGTTTTCTTTGTTGGTGGGGTTTTGGTTACTGCTTCAATCTCCTTACTCATTATTGTTATGTTTAGATACTCTGTTTCTTCATGATTCAGTCTTCATAGGTTGTATGTTGCTAGCAATTTATATATTTTTTTGAGCTACCCAATTTGTTCGAGTATAATTTTTCATAGTAGTTTCTTATGATCCTTTGTATTTCTGTGGTATCAGTGTTAATATCTAATCTTTTATTTGTTATTTTATTTATTTGAGTCTTCTCTTTTTTTCTTAGTCTAACGAAAGGTTTATCAATATTATTTATCTTTTCAAAAAAGCTAACTCTTGATTTTATTGATCTTTTTTATTGTCTTAGTTTCTATTTCATTTATTTCTGCTCCAATATTTATTATTAATATTTTCTTTCTGCTAACCTTCGGTATATTTTGTTCTTTGTTCTTCTAGTTCCTTGAAGCATGATGTATGGTTGTTTATTTGAGATCATTTTTGTTCTTAACATAGGAATTATTGCTATAAGTCTTTCTTTAGAATTGCTTTTTCTACATCTCATAAATTTTGTATGTTTGGTTTTTATTTCCCTTTGTTTCCAGATACTTTATAATTTTCCTTTTGATTTCTTCTTTGACCCATCGGTTGTCCAAGAGTGTGTTGTTTAATTTCCACATTTTTGGTAATTTTTCAGTTTTCCTCCTGTTATTGACATCTAGTTTTATAGAACATTCCACCCAAACATTAGGAGATTATACATGATTTTCAAGTTCACATGAAACATCCCATAAGATAGACCAAATGCTGGAAAATAAAATAAGTCTCCATAAATTTAAAATGATTAAAATCATAGAAAATGTTTTCTGACCACAACAGAATTAAACTAAATAAATAAAATGTTGCCTGGAAAATTCTTAAATATTTGGAAATTAATAAACACTTTTTAAAATAACAATTGAAAAATTCACTAGGGAAATTAAAAATATTTTAACTTAAAATGAAAACAAAAACTATAAAATTTTGTTGGATGCACCTAGAAAAATGCTAGAGGAAATTTATAGCTTAATAATGTTCACATTAAAATGAAGAAAGATTTAAAAATGAATAATCTAATTTTCAACCTTATGAAGCTAGGAAAATAAAAACACATTAAAGGCAATGTAAAAGAAAATAAATAATGAAGACAGAGTAGAAATCAATGAAATAGAATATGGACAACAAATAGAGAAAAACAATTAAATCAAGGGCTGATGCTTGGAAATAGTAATTACAATTGATAAACCTCTAGGTAGATTGATCAAGAAGAAGAAAAAAGTACACAAATTATAAATATCAGAAATGAATGAGAGGATAACACTATAGGTTCTACAGAAAGTAAAGCAACTTCAGGTCAATAATTCAACAACATAGGGAAATTGACAAATTCCTTGAAACACATTTCTAAAACAGCTTTAAAAGAAACTTTCAAATGTTAATATCCCCAGATCTAATAAAGAAATTGAATAAATAAATTCATTTCTACAGAAAAACTCCAGTCCTAGGTGGCTTTATGGGTGAATTCTACCAAATATTTAGGATGATGTAGTATCAATCCTACCATCTCTTTCATAAAGTAGAGTAGAAGGGATTAGTTCCCAACTCATTTTATGTGACCAACATTACCTAGATTCCAAAACCAAAAACATTACCAAAAAAACTACAGAAACATATTACTCATGAAAATAGATGTAAAAATCTTTAATAAAATATTAACAAGTTGAATTAACTATGTCTGAAAAGGACAATACACTTTGGCCATGTGGCATTTGTCTTGAACATAAAAGGTTCGTTTAACATTAGAAAATCAATAGGTATAATTCACCATGTAAACATAATACAATATAAAAGCAAAATTATTATTACATAGATGAAGAAAAAATATTTGATGAAATTTGAAATTAATTTATGTTAAAATGATCTAGCAAACTATGAATGGAAGAGAATTCCTCAAAAATGAAAAGAAAATCTATGAACACTTACAGTCATCATACTTAAAGGCTGATTTCTAAGATAAGGAACAAGGCAAGGTTGTTCACTGTCATCACTTCTTATCATTTTATTCAAGATCCTAACCAGTGAAAAAAGGCAAGAATAGGAAATAAGAGGCATATAGAATGAAAAAAAGGCAGTAAAACTTTTATTTTCAATGACATGATTGTATATGTAGAAAATACAAAAGAATATAGAAATACCAGAACCAGAAGGAAAATTAGCAGTCTTTGAATACAAGGTTATATACAAAAGTTCATTGCATTTGTATAAAATAGCAACAAACAATTTGAAAATGAAATTTCAAATATTTGATTTTTATTGACCTTGATACATGAACTATCTAGGAAGAAATCTAACAAAATATGTGCAAAACCTGTATACTGCTATGAACATAGGTAGGAAAACCCAAGTAAGTCCTAAATAATTGGAGAAATACACTGATTTATTGGAAGACTTTATATTGTTAAGATATTAGTTCTTCCTAAATTGATCCATATATTCAACTTAATCCCAGTGAAAATCCCGGCAGGTGTTTTGTTAGAAATGCACAGATAGATTCATATATAGATATATATATATTGTGCAAAGAACTTAGAATTGTTGAAACAAATTTGAAATAAAACAAAATGTTTGGAACTTGCACAGCTGCACTTTAAGACTTAGAGTAAAGCTACATCAATTCAAGGCACTATATTGCTGGCATAAGGATGTACATGTAGGTCAATGAAACAGAGTGGAGGATCAACTGGTCAATTGATAATCAACAAA
Source organism: Lyroderma lyra (assembly GCA_004026885.1). Lineage (NCBI taxonomy): Eukaryota > Metazoa > Chordata > Mammalia > Chiroptera > Megadermatidae > Lyroderma > Lyroderma lyra. Next base: position 96,642 of record PVJL010005082.1, read on the forward strand.
TACACCAAGGTAATTAAATGGGAAAAGAATAATCCTTTCAAAAGTTTGTGCTCGAAAAACTGAATATTCTTGGAGGGAAAAGATGAATTTTAACATTTATAGAATATACAAAATTTACACAACACAAACACAAAATAACTCAAAGTGGATCATAGGCTTACACATAAAGCTAAAAGTATAAAATGGCAGGAAGAAAACACAAAGAAAATTTTCAAGACTTTGAATTTTACAGATTTCTTAAATGGCATACCAAATATATGATCCATTAAAAAATTATAAAGTGGATATAAAATTTTTGAAAATTATTTATGAGGGACTTAATTTTAAAAAAATTAAAAAGCAAGTTACAGACAGAGAAAAAACTTGAGTACCAATGCTTTTCAAAGACTTATATCCGGAATATATAAAGAACACTTAAAACTCAATAATAAGAAGACAAACAACTCAGTTAAAAATGGGGGAAATCTGAATATAAGCTTTAAAAAAGAAGATATTAAATGATGACTAGGCACATGAAAAGATGTTCAAGAATATTATTTATCAGGAAAATTCAAATTAAAAGCGCAATGTGATACCACTATACACCATGTACCAGTAGAATGGCTAAAATTAAAAAGACTGAATACCAAGTGTTGTTGAGGATATGGAGGAGGTGAAACTTTCACATTGTTGGTGGGAATGCAAATGGTAAAATCACTTTAGAAAAGTTTGGCAGATTAAAAAAAAATGTGGATATAGTTATAACCCACCCAGTCCAAGAAATCTAGCCAAGAGAAATGAAACCATATAACCACACAAGACTTGTCTGTGGATAAAGACATCTTTAGTCATATCACAAACTGGAATTAATACAAACTCCCATGACCAAGTAAGTAGATAAACAAATTTTGTTTATTTCATGAATGATATGGATGAATCTCAAAAATATGCTAAGTGAAAGAAGCCAGGCTCAAAAGAGTAAAGTTGACTCTTGAACAATGAAAGGGCTTGGGGCACCAAACCCCACACAGTAGAAATTTGAGTATAACATTTTATGCCCCTCTTCTCCCCCCCGCAACTTAACTATACTGGTTCTTCAATATCAGTGGGGGATTGGTTCTAAGACACCCATGGATACCAAAATCTGTAGATGCTCAAGCCCCTCATATAAAATGGCATAGAGCAATGCATACAGTTGGCCCTTTATATCTGCAGATTTCCAACTGCAATTGAAAATATTATTTTTGATCGATGATTAGTTGAATCTGAGAATGTGAAACCTGGCAATATGAAGGGTCGACACTGTATTTATTGAAAAAAATACACATATGTGCATTCAAACTCATGTTGTTCAAGGTTCAACTATATATACTGTATGATTCCATGCCTATGAAATTCTAGAAAAAGGCAATCAACGCAATACTGACAGATAACAAATCAGTGCTTTTTCTAAGGCAAGTGGTCGGTTTGGTATTGACTGTAAATGATTATGAAGAAACTTTTTATATTAATGTATTCTATATCTTGGTTGTGGTTGTAGTTATATGGGTGTATTTGTTAAAATGCATTTGTCAAGCATTGAACTATATTCTTAAAATTGGTACATTTTGTTGCTTGTAAATTATATTTCTATAAATTTGATTAACAAGAATTAAATGTGAACATCATTTAAAACAACAATTTCACTTACCAGAATTTATCATAAGATTTAGGCAATTGTGTAAAATGTATGAACAAGAATATATGTTGTTGTCTTTATAATCCTTACAAGTCAAATTCAACTCCATATCTATCAACAGGAGATGGCTGAATAAATCTATAGAATGGAATATTCTGCAGCCATTAGAAAGTATGAACTAAAGCTATGTGTAGGGACAAAAAAGTTGTTCATAATAAATAAAGAGGAAGTAATGTAGAATACAGAAGGGATTTGTATATAAATTATAAATATCTATTTATTTCTGTTTATATATGCATGCATGCATGTGTATTAGAGTTCTGCAGAGAACCATAACAAATAAGATGTGTATTCACACACACACACACACACACACACACACACAAAGGGTTGTCCACAAAGTATCCATCCATGTAATATGAAAAATACAGGTATTTGTGGCTGGACTTTTTGCTAGTGTATATATGAGGGCTGTCCAGAAAACACTCCAGCCATTAATACCTCTATTTTTCATATTACATGCCTGGATACTTTCTGAACAGCCCTCATATATAAATATACGTGTGTATATGTGAGGGAAACTTATTTATTTATTTTTTATAAATGAGATTAATTTTAAGGAGTTGGTTTACCTGATTGTGGATGCTTGATGAGTGCAAAATCTGACTGGGGAGGCTGACAGGTCTGAAATTGAGGAAAAAATTATAATTTGAGTGTAAAGGCAGTCTGTTATAGAACCAGGAAGAGTCGATGTTGCAGATGAAATCCAAAGGCAGTCTGCTGGATAAGACTCTCTTGCTCCAGAGGTCAGCCTTTTATCCTATTCAGGTCTACAACTGATTGGATGAGCCTCACCCACATTGTGCAGAGCAGTCTGCTTTACTCAAAGCCTACCAAGTTAAATGTAAATCTCATCGAAAACACCCTCACAGAAACATCTAGAATAGTATTTGACCAAATACCTGGGCACTCAGTAGCCCAACCAAGGTGACACAAAATTAACCATCACAGTACATACGCCTACCATAAAAATGTAACTCTTTTTTCTTTTAATACTTTTGTGGTGATAGTTTTGTTTTGTTTTCTTTAAATCAGGAGCATTTGGTACCTTAACAAGAGAAAAATCACCAAGAGAGTTCTATGTGTTTTTCAAACTGTTTTCATTATATTTTATTTATTTATATTGAGATGTGATGGACAGATAACATTGTATAAGTTTAAGATGTACAACATGTTGATTTGATACATATATATTGCATTTATTTTAAAATTCTATTTATTATGATAAAATATACATAATATTTATACCACTTTAACCATTTTTAAGTGTACAGTTCTGTAGCATTAGGTACGTTCACATTATTGTACAATCATCACCACCGTCCATCTACAGAACTTTTTCGTCTTCTCAACTGAATCTATTTGTTTTTGACTATGGCATTAAGCAGGCAATAAACACATAAGTAAGATGACAGGATCAGATTTTTAAGGTGCAAATCATGTGTCAGCAACTTAAATTAACTGGATTTCAGTAATCTTATTTGCTTATATTGTGCCTCACCTGTCCCCCAACCCCTTTTTAAATTAGCTAGTCCACTGATTTATGCATAAAATAAACTAAAGCCTTTTATTAGGGGTACACAGTTATTTCCCATTTCTGCTATATCTTTTGTATGAAAGAATCTTCTATTGAAATAATCTTAGCCACTCTCTGTCCTTTTATTTACTCTTTCCCACGGAAAAGGTTAACTTTCTTACCCTGCTATATTTGAGAGAAGAGCCTCTCCCTGTTTCTCTTTGAGATCTGCCTATCAACAGAGACCATACATTTTCTGGCATTCACCCACGTGGCATAAAGGTAGAAAGACTTGTGCTTTTCCAGTCTGTCTAATTATGATGTCCAGATTTGTAAATCAATTTTGCAACACATCTAAGTCACGTTCTCCAACGTCGGCTTTAATGGTAATAAAGCTTACGTTTTGCTTTTGCTCTGTCTGACTTCTGATGTCCATCTCTCAGATGGTTTTGAAAGCCTATGGGGAACTGAGGGGGTGTTACGTATTTATGTATTCATCTCCTTAAATCCTAACAGGGTACATGGATTCATCTCCACTTGTAAGATGAGCAGCCGTACCGCCTACCCACACCTAGTAGATGCTTTTGGCTGCATATCTGCTGATAGGTGGCAGAGTTGCCACATCATTGCATTGTTCGTACATTTACAAGTATTCTTGGAGACATGGCCCTCTTGGCTTTTCAGATACATCAAACCCAGTGAAGTGAATAATACATCATCACTCTTTCTGTGTGAGTTCCTGTGTGAATATTTGTGCCTGTAAAGAACATAAATAGGCTGTTCTTGTGAGATGTTTCTCTTTATCTCTAAAAGCAGATTTTCATAGCTTCAGGATAGCAGTATGCTCATTTTGCAGAGGTAGAATTGAAGTACAGTTGACCCTTGAACAACACAGGTTTGAATGGTGCAGGCCTGTTTACATGTGAATTTTTTTGGTAAATATACAGTCTCTCCTCTGTATCCCCAGGTTTTGCATCCTCAGATTCAACCAGCTGCAGATCGAAAACAATATTTTTGATTGGAGGTTGGGAATTCACAGATGGAGAGGGCAGGCTGTATTCATTATTCCATGCCATTGCATCTAAAGTACTTGAGTGTCCATGGATGTCATTGGTACCTCCAGGGGATTCTGGAACTGTTTCCCCATAGATACCAAGGGATGAGTACATAGAGGAAGTAAAGCTATATGTTTGCTCACTTAGAAAAAAAATTCCTTTTCAGTTTGCCTATAAAATTACGGTTTTTGATTAAGAGGTATGTACATTTTAGGACAATCATTCAAAATGATGTTCTTGAATAAAACTTTTAGAATAAGAATTCAGCAATTTACATGTGAGGATGTCACTTAATCAAAGCATTCAGAATTGAGGTGAGAATATGAAAGTCCTAAATTCATGTGTAACCTATTCCACTACTCTGTTTTTCTCAAATGAAGATGACAGAATATTTTAAATTTTCATCTGCATTATTTTGTGCATTCAAGAAATGCTTGCCAAATCTTATAAATAGATAAGTTTTTTAAGCCCCCAATAAAAATGTCTCCAGGTGCTGAGAATGAAAGCTGGTCATCCAACAGAAATAAGTATTAACATTAGAAATTTAGTGGGTGGCAATTAATAAAGCAATACGTAGATTTAAGTGGGGAAAACAATGAAACCGATTTTAGCACTGGTAGTACATGAGGTGGATATTACATGCTTTGGGAACAATGTCTGTATTATATGTCAAATCCCATTACAAAATATATCATTAGAATGGAAAGATTCATAGCAAAAAGCATGTCTATACCCAGGGCCAATGGCCCATTTATTTCAAGCAACATTCAATACAAAACAGAGATATTTCCACTGGGTTTGGAATTTACTAATAAAATTTGTCTCGTTCTGTCATATACGTCCTGCCAAAGGATTCACATCTAGTGCACATTTGCCTGTGCATGATCCTAGAACTGCATTCTTCATGAGCCCTCTCCACATTCCCTTGACTTCCCTCTCTACATTCCTGCTAGGCTCTTGAACTAGATCATGGATTTTACTTCTATTGAAATTTTCAAAATGGGTGAAAAGTATTTAAGTCAAGCCAGAAATTCTCTAAGAGCTTTGCTGAGATTTAATTATTCCAGATGATAAAGCATTGCCTTCTAACACATGTCAGGAGTGGGTAGCATAATCTGCTGATAGCTAAGGAATGCAACTCGGCAATCACTTTGGTTTTAGGGCTTTCAGAGGATTGAGTTAATGGGTAAAGGTCTCCCATGCTGAATAAGAATCCAATTTTAATGACAATTCCAGCATCTCTGGGAATAGGAACAAGATATAATACAAATGTCCAACTGAACAGAGGCCTAATATGAGAAGTAGCATCTAAGAAATGCCTGGGAACTAAAACTTCTTTCCGAATCTACCTATAAAGATTGTTACCCAGTTTATGAAGTGCTACAACTGGAATATGAGGAACCAGACCTCAAAGGGAAAACTACTCCTTGGCATTCAGATGAGCACGAGAAAACACCTGAATGACATCTGAGAGGCTTGATTTGAATGAATAGCTGAAGCATGAATGTAGCTACTGCAGGATGTGCCTTTGCCAATACTATTAAGTATAGGAACCTTTCTTGAATGGAGGTTATTTAAAAGTGGCAGCATCGTGGAAAAATGAAATGTTAGACTAAATCTTTTTTTTTTTTAATCTTAATTTAGAATTATTAATCCATTGCGTCATCCTCACCAACATATTGAACATTTGCTTGTCAAATGTATGTTAAGACTCTTAGTATATGTATAGAAAATCCGAAGGTATCTGGTAGTTGTGATTCTTGATAGGGAAAACAAAACAGACTCATTTTTTTCATATTGCTTTTGTGTGTGAGTATTTTATTATATTATGTTGAAGCAGTATGAATGGATTTTCCTGGGTAGAATAGTTCTGTAGTTCAATTCATTCATGTTTCAGGAAAAAAAAAATGGATAAGAGAGCTATTTCCAGGCACCCAGTTGCCCCAGTGTGACATTATTCTTCCACTCTCTGTGGGCTCCTGAGGGTTTGCCCTTTGGTTGATCATAACATGATTTAGTGCTTTTGATGCCCACTAAAGTATTGTCCTAGTTTTCTGGTCCAACAAATAACAGTAGTTCATTGTCCCATTTCTGATAAAAGGATCTTGGAAAGTTGGAGTCCTACTTATTTATCAAAGGCCAACTCAGAGGCTCACTATGAACCTGAAAGTCAAGGGTGCAAATTCAACACTCAAAGTTTTTTATTTTATTCTCAGAGGCTTTCTAGAATGATGTTGATAGCTCCCAAAAGACAGCAGGGAAACAGCTGCTTCTGTCTTAAGGGTTTCTCTCTCCCTGTCCCTCTGCCCCTCTGACCTTGCCATAGAGGTTCTGTTAGGGACAGAATCACTCCTTACCAACCTATTTGAGTGATACTAGATTTTTCTTCTTCCAATAGCACTTAATGCAACTTCTCTGGACAGTTGCTCTGCTTTTATTTTTCTTATTGGTACCTCCAAATTTTCAATTTACTCACTGAACATTCAGGGCATTAGGCTATTCTCTAGATCTCTCTGAAAACTACTGACAAAGAACCTTCATGCAATGTTTCACATACCAAAGGAGGTAAATCATGTCTTACATATCACAATTTGGTTACTCATTAGTCTTAGAATTATTTAGGGCTTGGCTATAGTCCATAAAACATATTTGTGTGTAGATTTTGGTTTAAAAATACTTTTCTTATGCACATTTATATTAATTAAATAGATCTTTGTGCTACTATTATAAATTCAAAAATATATATTTTTTGCAACTAAGGATGGAGCCTATATCTATTGCCTTGAACAACCATACTGACCAATGTCTGTAGTTATATGTAGCTTATTAAATATAACTTAATCAAAATTAAAAAGAGTTAAAAATTTAGTTCATTGGTCACACTAGCCACCTTTCAAGCTCTCAATAGGAGTGTAATGACTACCATGTTGGACAGTGCAGATATAGAATTATCATCATAGAGAGGACTATTGGACAGTGCTGTTCTAGAGGTCTGCATATAAGATTATCTTAATTTTTATTTCTTTTTATAAAAAGAAACAAAATTTACATTATAATGCTCTGTTTTGATGATCTCCAAGGGCAAGCAATATAGATCCTGTTGCAAAAATTCTAAGCAATCCATAGGAAATCCTTGCATAACCATGTGACTTTCACTCTGCATTATTTATCTTATTTTACACTTCAGGAAACACCAGGAGATCACAGGACTTGACCCATCATCCACACACTGTTAGTGAGTGGTGCAGGTAGAATGAAAACTGACAGCCTAGACCGCTTAATCTGTGGAGAATCCAATTGCTAGACACAATGGGGATAAGCATCTCAAGTGAAGACAGTTTCAATCGGCCTCTGGAAAAGCCATCAATATACTATGCAAGTGTTTTTTTCTTTTTACAGACTGAAATGGAAGAGTGTTTATTTGTTTTGTTTTTTTCAAATTGTTTTAGAGACTGAGGGCTTATTTCCTTCATTATCTCGAGCAGACTTGTGGTGACTATAAAATTCATCAACAAGTTATTTAATGTGAAAACATGGAAATATAGGAGATGGTTTTACATTTTTAAACTTGAATGAGAACATTCAGACATGAGGAAAAACTAATTTGCTCATCTGTTGAAAATAGAATAACTGACTTGATTAGAAATTGAGGCATGACATACTGAAACTGTCTTACACTGACTCACAAGAGCGCATTGTTAAAATTTTAGGAATTCTGCACACTGGTTGTTAAATATGCCAAGCCCTCAGCTGACTCAGTGTTGCAAAACTGAAAGCTTATCCTCTAAGATCAAAAACTAGACAAGGATGACCACTCTCACCACTGTTATGCAATGTATTAATAGTGCTGGGAGCCCTGGGCAGAGCAATCAGGCTAGAGAAAGAAATAAAAGGCATCCAAATTGGAACTGAGAAAGTAAATGATTGCTTTTTACAGATCGCATGATTCTTTATATAGAAAACTATGAAGACTCCACCAGAAAACTATTAGAAACAATAAACAAATACAGTGAAGTTGCAGGATATATAATCAATGTAAAAATATTCATTGCATTCCTATATACTAACAATGAAATATAAGAAAAATAAAAAAAAAATTCCTCTGCAATTCCAACAAATAGAAGAAACTACCTAGAAATAAACTTAACAAAGGATATGGAGGACCTATACACTGAAAATTACAAAACATTATTAAAGGAAATTGAAGAAGACACAAAGAAACAAAAAGATAGTTTGTGTTCATGGATTAGAAGAATCAACATTGTTAAAATTTTATACAAAGTTATACATAGATTTAGTGCAATCCTATCAAAATCCCATTGGCATTTTTTAAAGAAGTAGACCAAAAAAGTCATCAGATTTATATGGAATCATGAAAGGCTACAAATAATCAAAGCAATCCTGATTAAAGGAACAAAGTTGGTGGTATCACACTTCCTAGCTTCAGATTATACTACAAAGCAACAATAATCAAAACAGTGTGTTATTGGCAGAAAAACAGACATAAAGACCAATGGAACAGAATTGAAAACCTAGTAATAAACCCATATATATCTGGGCAAACAATTTTTGACAGAGGAACCAAATGCATGCAATGGAGAAATGAGAGCCTCTTAAATAAATGGTGCTGGGAAAATTGGAAAGCCATATGCAAAAGAAAGTAGACTGCTGTCACCATGCACCAAAAATGGATCAAAGACCTAAATATAAGACCTGCAACAATCAGTAGCACAGAAGAAAACATAGGTACTAAACTTATGAACATTGGTCTTAGAGAAGATTTTATGAATTTGACCTCAAAGGCAAAGGAAGAAAAGCAAAAATAAATAAATGGGACTATGTCAAACTAAAAAGCTTCTGCACAGCGAAAGAAACTGTCAACAAAACAAAGAGGCAACCAACTTAATGGGAGAAGATATTTGCAAATAACACCTCTGATAAAGGGCTAATATCCAAAATATATAAAGAACTCATAGAACTGAAAAACAAAACAACAAGCAATCCAATTAAAAAATGGGCCGAGGACAAATGACACTTCTCCCAAGAAGACATATACAAGTAAATGGCCAACAGATATGCAAAAATATGTTCAACTTCACTAGGTATAAGGGAAATGCAAATCAAAACTACAAGGTACCACTTCATACTGGTTAGAATGGCTATTATTAACAACACATGTAATAGCAAGTGTTGGAGAGGCTGTGGAGAAAAAGGAATCCTCATACACTGCTGGTGGGAATGTAAATTGGTATACCCACTATGAAAAACAATATGGAGCTTCCTCAAAAAATTAAAAATAGAATTACCATGCAAGCCAGCAATCCCTTTTCTGGGTATTTACCAAAAATAACTGAAAACTTTTATCCGTAAAGATATGTGTACCCCCATGTTCATTGCAGGATTATTTACGGTGGCCAAGACATAGAAACAACAGAACAATCTTTCGATAGATGACTGGATAAAGAAGCTGTGGTACATATATACGATGGAATACTACTCAGCCATAAAAAGATGAAATACTGCCATTTGTGACAACATGGATGGATCTTGAAATTATCATGCTAAGCAAAGTAGGTCAGAAGAAGTTGAGAACCATATGATTTCACTAATATGTGGGATATAAAACTGAAAGCAACAAACAGACAACAGAAGTTCATAGACAAAGTCAACAGTTTAGTGGTTACCAGAGGGTAAGGGGGAGGGGAAGGTAGAACAGGGTAATGGAGGTCAAGTATATGGTAACAGAAGGACATTTGATTTTAGGTGGTAAACACTCAATGCAATATATAGATGATATGTTATAGAATTATACACTTGAAACCCATGTAATTTTATTAACCAATGTCACCCCAGTAAATTTAATTAAAAATTTCAGGAATTTTGCCACTGGTTATAAAATATAGCCATCATTAAAAGTTAAATTATGTAAATTTATAATTAAATAAATAATATATTAAAAACAAAATTTAAAAAATAATCATTTTCTAAACTGTTTTACTACATTTTATTATTACCTATGCTCTTGAGATTAGTTATATTTTAATATAATTATATAACAGAAATACTATCTAATAGTGTGCTACTGCACATCTTTTCCTAACTACTTATAACTGAAATGGCATGTCTACTTGCTATTTCAACTCCCACTACATTTGCTGCTTTTTAAATCAAGGAGTCATGGTATACAGAGGTGAGGAGGAATGAACGATGCTTTCTGGAGTTCTACCTCTTTTGTTTCTTTCTGTGAGTTCTTGGAGAGCAAAGTGAACATTATGCGTAAATTCAAGCATAAGGATGATATTGCAGATTGAGAAAATAGCATATCTGGGAGTTTAAATAGCAAGTAGACGATCACTTCAGTTACAAGTAGTTGTAGGGGCCCTATTTAAAAATAAATTTGCTGAGGGAATTTAAATATATAAGCCTTGAGTACTGGCAACCTTTGAGAAAAGTGAGCTCAGTGATAAACTGACATTTATATCTCCATTTCATTCTTAAATGAGATGGTCAAACCATTAGCCTCAACTTCCCTTTAATCCATGTTTCTGAAGTTACTTTAGTAAATTATTCACAGATATAATGATAAGTAGCCAGGGGGACATTTGGAGGAATGGATTTGACCTTGTTTGCATTCCTGACAGGGTAACAAGTAAGATGAGGTTCCATATAGAATCGTTCTAGCTGTGAACAGAGGACAATCGTAGGTCAGGGGACATAAGAATAGGGAAGGGGTGTGAGCAGATGCAGCACAGGCCACACAGTGAGAAAGCTCTGAATCTGGTACTGGCTTCAGCACTGAGACTGTGTGGAGACTTTGCTTCTTTGCCTCTGGGTCATATCCTTTTTCTAAATCTCTTTTGTGATCCATCATAGGACCACAGAATTTCCCAATTCACCAAGAGCCCTCAGGATTATTTACTTTGGGATCTGATAGACCCCAGGACTGCTGTGGCTTCTCTGAACTCACACAATATTGAATCCAACACATTTTTGTAGCTTAGAGACCAGTGATTTTACTCATCTTGCCATTTTCTTAAAACTCTTTCCCCTGAGTACTTACAACATGTTAGTCTTTTCTGGGCTCAGTTTTATCAGCACTGCTATTTTAGTTCCATTTATTGGAATAGAGTGGATGCATTAGTTCCCTGGATTTGAAACAAATGCTAAATAAAGACATTTCTTCTTATTCTTCTTATTCTTTTTTTTTTTTTTTTGGTGGTGGTGCTATAACCTGGAATGACCTACTTTTTCTCCTGCTAACAACATTACAGGAAAACTAAAAATAATTATCAGAGATCAGGAGCAATTCCTTACCCTCCAGAGTGAACTGAAGTTTCTCCTAAGTCCAGCCTACCAAAGTCAAACCCAAGTGAATTATTGTTGAAAATCTGGTGCGGTTTATTTTTTACTTTCTTCCAACTTCCCACAGGGATGTGTCTAATGATGAACCTTTATCAAAGATGTGGTTTCCTCATGTTACCCTTTGCTTTTCTAGGTCGCCCTTAACCCTTTAGTTGTGGCTGTTGACTGCAGTTGACTGTAGGGTCTGGGTACCCCTGCATGTTTTATGCAAGTTTTATTTGTTATTAATATTTGTTATAGTTGTTTTAGGCTCATTTATAGGGTAGTTAGGAAGTAACTAACATCAACTGCCACTATAATTGATCCCTTGTGAAATTCATATGTTGGCCCAAATTTTGCATAAAATATTCAGCTCTGGGATGAGAGGAAAAACATTTTTTTTTCAGCACAAAAGTGTTATGGGCCTGACAGCGTGAAGTTTCAAACCTCCATCCTACCTCCCCATTTCTCCCTGAATATCTGTTCTAATCCTGGTCCAGTTAGAAAGACCTGGTAACAGAATTCACACTAAAATGGTGATGGCTTTAATCCTGAAAAGTTTACATTTCAGAGCCCTTTGGTTTTGCCAGAACAAATGAATACTTATGTTAGAATAATCAAGAGAATGGTTAGCATTTCTAAAATCCAAACCAAACCTCTATTCTTCCTACATCTAAAGTTGGAAGCTTGCCCCAAATGGCAATTAAGGACAGCCAGTGTTCAATAGGACATGAATCCGAGCCCCACGGAGACTGCTGTTCGGTTTAACCACCAATATTTCTCCAGCATAAGCCAGTATGTAGTAGCTTGTTGGCACCACCCAGATGGCATTTACCATGCTAGTGACCCCATCATTCAACTACTAGAAGTTTTAGTCCCTAACAACTTTCAGCAGCTTCCTTCTCTGGAGAACTGCTCTTAACCTGACGGGAGCTGCTTCACCTTGGTTGTTACATCCCTGGGGGTAGGAAGGGGTTGAAGAGAGCAGCCCATGGCCTCCTTGCCTTAGGTAGGAACAAATCTGTGATACAGTCATGATCCAGAATTCCTGATAAAGCAGGCAAAGCTGATACTCAGCTGAGACCACATTCTTGTTTAGTTTTGCCTTTTCATATCTTGCTTTTGTTACTCCCCCTGAAAGTAATCCTTCAGTAAGTCATTCATAGAGGAATTCCATCTCAGGCTCTGCTTCTAGTGTATTTGGTATTGGGAATGGTCCTAAGAAGCAAACTTGACAGATGGGATTCTGGAGTTGGATTATTTGCTGGCCAGGGGTTAGTGAAAACCTCATCCTGGATAGATGAAGCCCTGATCTTTCCGGTGTGTTGTAGAGGTGCACTTGCTAAGACGTTCACCTGTGGTTACCTGGCACGGGCTACAGATGCAAGGAGGCGCACTAACTGATTTGATGTCTCTGGTATTTGAAAGGTACAAGGAAAAGAGTGACTCTGGACTGTTTAAAGATTTGCTTAGACATTCATATATGTTATAGACCTGAAATTAATATAGCATTATATGTCAACTGTAACTGATAAAAATTTAAGAAAAATTATTTTAAAAATACATTTTTAATATTTATGGAATCGATCGTATAACAGTAAAAACTAAATAAAAATGAGACTGAAATGAAAAAAAAAAAAGATTTGCTTTGCTAAATGGCATTTATATATTGAAGAGAGATCATGATGGTTTTCAATCTGTTAATCAGTGTTTAAAGCAAAATATGAGTAAGAGATCCTTCTTGATAACATTTAAAGAAACCCTGGTTTCTGTAGATGGAGAACAGACAAAGCCGATGGCCTGGAGCAGGACTTAACTAATAGCAGCAGAACACTTTAGAGGAAGTTGAATTCTCAGCCTGGGAAAATCCCCTAAGCCAATGTCGGAGCTCTGATAGGAAAGGAGTGGGAGCCTGGGATGGGGATATCTGAGTAGACACACTTGACTACCTTGCAATCCCGATTTACCTGAACCCTCTGAGCCTTCAGAAGTGACCATGACCCTTTAATGGAGGATGAAGTTCCCTCTCCGTCACTTACAGATCACATAGAAGGCCCAAAGGAGATAGGCATCTTTAGGAAAATCTTCCTCACAAGCTGTTTTCACTTCATCGCCTGCCTTCTAGACCTATAACTTGGGTCAAATTTCAGAAAAATTAGCATGAGGAAGTGTTATCTTGCTAAAGGAGGGGAGGTATTAAATACAGGAAGAGCTGGGGGACCTAGTTAACATGTACTGGTGGGATCCAAGAGATAGTGCCTGGGAGTGAATCCTGAAGTGGCTGGGGAGTCGTGTAAAGCTGTCATATAAAAACACTAATGGATGGTGTGTTGATATGAGGACACTTTTCTGTGACACAGGATTTAACACTCTGGTTAGTGTATCAAGAGGCAATTTTAATCCTCCCCTGGGATGGTTCTTAGAAGATTGGAAAAAGGAAAGCCCTACATCACATTCCAGTGAACTTATTTTTTTTTTATGATCTGTAGTTTTATTTTTTTTTTAATTCATTTTTATTGTTAGACTTATTGGGGTGACATCTGTTAGCAAGGATTACATAGGTTTCAGGCATACAGTTGTACAGTGCATTGTCAACTTGTTGTATAATAAGTTCACCACCTAATGTGACTTCTCCTTCCATCACCTTATATTTAGCTTCCCCTTCTCCTCTCCCACCCTCCCTATCCTACTCGTCCCCAAATAAACATTAAACTATTGATTGTGTCCATGGGTTATTTGTTTGTTCATTTCTTTTTTCTTTGCTTTCAGTTTTATATTCCACATATGAGTGAAGTCATACAGTTCTTTGTTTTTTCTGTCTGGCTTTTTTCACTAAGCATGATGATCTCCAAGTCCATTTATTTTGTTGCAAATGGCAATATTTCATCTTTTCTTACAGCTGAGTAATATTCCATTGTGTCTATGTACCACAGCTTCTTTATCCAGTCATCTGTCGCAGGGCACTTTGGTTGTTTCCATGTTTTGGCCACTGTGAACAGCACTGTGATGAACATTGGGGTACATAAGTCTTTGCGGACAAAGGTTTTCAAGTCTTTTGGGTAGATCCCCAGAAGGGGGATTGCTGGGTCAAATGGTAGCTCCATTCCCAATTTTCTGAGGAACCCCACACTGCCTTCCACAGTGGTTGTACCAGTTTGCACTCCCACCAGCAGTGTACCAGAGTTCCTTTTTCCCCACATCCTCTCCAGCACTTGTTATTCCTTGTCTTGTTGATAACAGCCATTCTGACAGGTGTGAGGTGGTATCTCATTGTGGTTTTGATTTGCATTTCCCTGATAGCTAATGAGGATGAGCATTTTTTCATATGTCCGCTGGCCATTTGTATTTCTTCGTGGGAGAAGTGTCTGTTTAGTTCTTCTGCTCACTTTTCAATTGGGTTGTTTGTTTTTTTGTTGTTGTTAAGTCTTATTAGTTCTTTATATATTTTAGATATTAGACCCTTATCTGATGCGTTATTTGCAAATATTTTCTCCCATTCAGTTGGTTGTCTCTTTGCCTTGTTGATGGTTTCTTTTGCTGTGCAGAAGCTTTTTAGTTTGATATGGTCCCATTCATTTATTTGTGTTTTTACTTCCCTTGCCTTTGACGTCAGGTTCATGAAGTCTTCCTTGATTCCTAGGTCTATATGTTTAGTACCAATGTCTTCTATACAGTTTATTGTTGCAGGTCTTATATGAAGGTCTTTAATCCATTTTGAGTTAATTTTTGTATATGGAGAGAGTTCACAGCTCAGGTTCATTCTTTTGCGTATGTTTTTCCAGTTTTCCCAGCACCACCTACTAAAGAGGCTGTCTTTTCCCCATTGTATGTTCTTTGCTCCTTTATCGAAAATTATTTGTCCATAAATTTGTGGGTTTTCAGTTCTATTCCACTGGTCTATATTTCTGTTCTTCTGCCAGTACCAAGCTGTTTTGACTATTGATGCTTTGTAATATAAATAGAAGTCAGGAAGTGTAATGCCACCAGCCTTATTCTTTTTATGTAGTATTGCTTTGGCAATTTGAGGTCTTTTATGGTTCCATATTAATCTAATAATTATTTTACCTATTTCACGAAAGTATGATTGTGGGATTTTGATGGGTATTGCATTAAATCTGTAGATTGCTTTGGGCAGAATGGCCATTTTAACAATGTTAAGTCTTCCTATCCACGAACAGGGGATATTTTTCCACCTCTTAAAGTCTGTTTCAATTTCTTTCAAAAGTGTTTTATAGTTTTCCATGTATAAGTCTGTCACGTTCTTCATTAAGTTAATTCCCAGGTATTTCATTCTTTTTGTTGTGATAGCAAAGGGAATCGACTCCCTCATTTCTTTTTCTGTGGATTCGTTGTTTGTATATAGGAATGCTGTTGATTTTTGTACATTGATTTTGTATCCTGCAACTTTACTATATTCATTTATTATTTCTAATAGTTTCCTGGTAGAATCTTTGGAATTTTTTATATAAAGGATCATGTCATCTGCAAATAGTGACAATTTGACCTCTTTTTTCCCAATTTGGATACCTTTTATTCCTTTCTCTTGCCTGATTGCTGTGGCTAGAGCTTCCAGTACTATATTAAATAGCAGTGGTGACAAGGGGCAGCCCTGTCTTGTTCCTGATTTTAGGGGAATGGGCTTTAGCTTTTCCCCATTCAGTATGATGTTAGTTGAGGGCTTGTCATATATGGCCTTTATTACGTTGAGATACTTTCCTTCTCTACCTATTTTATTTAGTGTTTTGATCATAAATGTATGTTGTATCTTTTTGAAAGCTTTTTCTGCATCAATTGAAATGACCATATGGTCTTTATCTTTGATTTTGCTAAGGTGGTGTATCACATTGATTGATTTCTGTATGTTGAACCATCCTTGTGCTCCTGGGATGAATCCCACTTGATCTTGATGTATGATCTTTTTGATGCATTGTTGTATTCTGTTTGCTAATATTTTGTTTAGAATATTTGCATCTGTATTCATCAGAGATATTGGTCTATAGTTTTCTTTCTTTGTGTTGTCTTTGTCAGGCTTTGGTATTAGAGTAATGTTGGCCTCAGAGATGAGTTAAGAAGTATTGCTTCCTCTTCAATTTTTTGAAAGAGTCTGAGGAGGATTGGTGTTAATTCTTTGAATGCTTGGTAAAACCCATTGGTGAAAACGTCTGGTCCAGGGCTTTTGCCTTTAGGGAGATAATGGATAGTCATTTTAATCTCTTCACTATCAATTGGTCTATTTAGATTATCCAGTTCTTCTTGGTTCAGTCTAGGTAGGCTATAAGTTTCTAGAAACTTGTCCATTTCTTCTAGGTTGTTAAATTTAGTGGCATAAAGTTCTTCAAAATATTTTCTTATAATCCTTAGTATTTCTGTGGTATCAGTGGTAATTTCTCCCCTTTCATTTCTAATTTTGGATATTTGTGTCCTTTCCTTTCCTTTGATTAGTCTAGCCAGGGGTTTGTCAATTTTGTTGACTTTCTCAAAGAACCAGCTCTTCGTAATATTAATTTTTTCTATTGTCCTTCTGTTCTCTAATTGGTTTAGCTCTGCTTTAATTTTTATTATTTCTTTCCTTCTGCTGACTTTGGGTTTTGTCTGCTGTTCTTTTTCTAGTTCTTTAAGATGGGATGTTAAGATGTTTACTTGTGATTTTTCTTGTTTCTTAAGATAGGCCTGTAGCGATATAAATTTCCCTCTTATTACCGCTTTCGCTGTGTCCCAATAATTCTGATATGTTGTATTTTCATTGTCATTAGTTTCTATATATTTTTTAATCTCATCTTTTATTTGTTCTTTTATCCAATCCTTTTTAAATAAGCTGTTGTTTAATCTCCATGTATACGTGTTTTTTTTCTGCTTTCCTTTTACAGTTGAGCTCCAATTTCAAAGCTTTGTGGTCTGAGAATACACTTGGTATGATCTCGATCTTCTTGAATTTGCTGAGACTACTTTTGTGTCCCAGCATATGGTCTATCCTTGAGAATGTTCCATGTGCACTAGAAAAGAAGGAATAGTCTCTTTTTGCTGGAGGAAGTGTCCTGTAAATGTCAATTATGTCCAATTGCTGTAATGTGTCATTTAGAGCTGATATTTCCTTATTTATTTTCTGTTTGGATGATCCGTCCATGGTTGTTAGTGGGGTGTTTAAGTCTCCCACAATGATTGTGTGTTCATCAGTTTCTCCTTTCAAATCTGTTAGTAGTTTCTTTGTATATTTTGGTGCATCCTGGTTGGGAGCATATATATTAATTAGTGGCAACTCTTCTTGTTGTATTGTGCCTTTTATCATTATGTAATATCCATCCTTGTCTTTTAGTATCTTTTTTAACCTGAAGTTTATTTCATTATGTATCAGTATGGCAACTCCTGCTTTTCTCTGGTTACCATTTGCTTGAAGTATTGTTTTCCATCCTTTCACTCTGAGTCTGTGTTTGTCCTTATGGCTGAGGTGTGTTTCTTGGAGACAGCATATGGATGGGTTCTGTTTTTTAATCCAGTGTGCTACTCTGTGTCTTTTTATTGGTGAGTTCAGTCCATTAACATTTAGAGTGATGATCGATATGTGAGGATTTCCTATAGCCATTACTTATTTCTTTGTTTGTTTTTGTTTTATTTTTGTTTCTTTCTTGTTGCCCCAACTTTGTTCCCTTTTTCCTGATGTTTTGTTTCAGGTTGAAGAGCCTCCTTCAGTATTTCTTGGAGTGCTGGCCTTGTGCTGGCAAATTCCCTCAGCTTCTGTGTGTCTGAGAAGGTCTTTATTTCACCTTCATATCTGAAAGATAATTTTGCTGGATAATTTATTCTTGGCTGGAAGTTCCTCTCTTTTCAATTTTTGAATATTGGATTCCACTCCCTCCTGGCTTGCAGAGTTTCTTTTTTTTTTTTTTTTTT
>PVJL010005083.1:7963-25884 GCA_004026885.1 Lyroderma lyra
CACTCTGTGTTTGTCTTTGATTTTAGAAAGTTTTATTATAATGTGTCTTGGAGAAGACCATTTTTTATTGAAATATTAACTTCATGAACTTGGATAACCAAAATTTCCCCCAGGTTTGGGAAGTTCTCAGCCACTATTTAAGTAAGTTTTCTACTGTTTTTTCCCTCTGTTCTCCTTCTTGGACTCCAATGATGTATATATTGTTTCTCTTAATGGTGTCCCATAAGCACTACAAACTTTCCTCACTCCTATTCATTCTTTTTTCTTTGCTAATCTGATTGAATAACTTCAACTGATCTGTCTTGTACTCGTATTAATTTTTTCTGCTTAGATAAGACTGTTTTTGAAGCTCTTTACTGATTTCTTCAGTCATTGTATTCTTTAGTTCCAATTATTTTTTCTGTTTTCTATCTCTTTTATATTCTTGTATTATTTTCCTGATATAGTTTTATTGTTCATCTGTTTTTTTATTGCTCTCTGCACATATTTAGAACAATTATATTGATCTCTTTGTCCATCAATTCTTAGATCTCCATTTCTTTGGGGCCAGTTTCTGCTGGTTTATTGTATTTCTCTTGTAGAGTCAGAGTTTCCTGATTCTTCATGAAACCTGTAGCCTTGCACTGGTCTCTGCATAGTTGATAAAGAAGTCACCTCTTCTAGACTTTATTTACAGACTTTGGTAAGAGAAGATCTTCACTTATGGGTCATGGCAAGCTGATTTATGCTGTAGTCCTGGGTCTAGTGGTGCAGGGAACCAAGTGTGAGGTCATAGGCAGCACTGGGTATGGGTAAGAATAATGTCTCTTTAGCTTAGGCCACTGGGATACACACCACTGACAAAAGTTTTGGTCCTTGGAAAGTACTGTGTGGGGTTTGCAGTGGCTGATGGCACTGTTCGGATTTTAAGTGGTGCCTCAAGGTTGAGTGTCAATAATGGTAGTCAGAGCCAGTGCTTTGTACACACATGGCGGTGGCACTAGCAGCAGATGCTGTTGTAGTGATATGAGTTGGTTTCAGACACACACATAACAATGTGTGTCAAGGAAGACAACTAGGGCTGGGACCAACTATGGACTCACTAGCAGCTGTCTGGGCCCTGGCAGGCAGCACAAACTACTGTGACTTCTGTGTCTTGGTCTGGGCACATGGCAGTGAAGGCTAACAATGGAGTTTGAGTCAGGAGTATGCGAGTATAAAGCTGGAGAAGTTATCTGCAAGTGAGCAGAGTGGTACTGCTCAATGACAGAAAATAGCCTGATCCAATCCCACAGGAAGATGTAGGATTACTTGCTGGCAGTGTGCTTTCCTGTGCCTATACAGTCTCCAACCGGGCAGGTGCACTGCAGTAGAGGGCGATGTGAACCATGCTGGCAATGTGTAAGTGCATAGCTGGAGGGGCTAGCCCAAGGCATGCGCATAAGAGGAGGTCAGTAATGGGTGTTTGGCACTTGTGCACCTGCTGAGGCCTGGAATGGCTGCTGGAGCAGTTCCCAGGCTCTAGTGATGGAAGAAGGAAGGTAGCAGAGAGGGACTCTGGTGCTGGACATCAGAAAATGTTAATGCCTGTGGTGTGAAAGCTGGTAAAATTTTCAATGGGTCTACAATGGCTATGCTGGCTGTTGATTTCCTAAGTGGCAAAAGTCTCCTTAATTTTACTGTGGAGCAGATCACTATGAACAATGATCACTCTTGCTATGTGGATGCTACTGATAATCCCTGCTTTTCTTATTTGTTCCTAACTGTATAAAGTTCAGCTTTGTATGTATATATAAGGTGAAATGGAAGAAGGCTCTTCAATGATGCTCCAAAAGACTGTAAAACCTAGTTGCTCATTCCAGTCTTCTTTTTCTGGTGCAAGGAGATCTTTCTTTTTTTAAAAAAATTATTTTTCTTGTTACACTTATTGGGGTGACATCTGTTACCAAGGATTACCTAGGTTTCAAGCATACAATTCTACAGTGCATTGTCAATTTGCTGTATAATAAGTTCACCACCTAATGTGATTACTCTTTCCATCACCATATATTTAGGTCCCTCCTCCCTCCTCTCCCACCCTTCCCCACTCATCCCCAAATAAACATTAAACTATTGATTGTGTACATCGGTTATTTGTTTGTTTGTTCATTTCATTTTTCTTTGCTGCTTTCAGTTTTATATTCCACATATGAGTGAATTCATACAGTTTTTTTGTTTTTTTTTTTTTCTGTCTGGCTTATTTCCCTAAGCATGATGATGTCCAGGTCCATCCATTTTCTTGCAAATGGCAATAATTCGTCTTTTCTAGTAGCTGAGTAATATTCCATTGTGTATATATACCACAGTTTCTTTATCCAGTCATCTGTCACAGGGCACTGTGGTTGTTTCCATGTTTTGGCCACTGTGAAAAGTGCTGCCATGAACTTTGGGGTATATAAGTCTTTGCAGACAAAGGTTTTCAAGATTTTTGGGTAGATCCCCAGAAGGGGGATTGCTGGGTCATATAGTAACTCCATTCCCAATTTTCTGAGGAATCCCCACACTGTCTTCCACAGTGGTTGTACCAATTTGCATTCCCACCAGCAGTGTTCAAGAGTTCCTTTTCCTCCATATACTCTCCAGCACTTGTTATTCCTTGTCTTGTTGATAATAGCCATTCTCACAGGTGTGAGAAGGTATTTCATTGTGGTTTTGATTTGTATTTCCCTGATAGCTAATGAGGATAAGCATTTTTTCATATGTGTGCTGGCCATTTGTAGTTCTTCATGGCAGAAGTGTCTGTTTAGTTCTGCCCACTTTTTAATTGAGTTATTTGTTTTTTGTTGTTGTAAGTCTTATTAGTTCTTTATTTATTTTAGATAATAGACCCTTATCTGATACGTTATTTGCAAATACTTTCTCCCAGAGAGTTGGCTGTCTCTTTGCTTTGTTGGTGGTTTCTTTTGCTGTGCAGAAGCTTTTTAGTTTGATATAGTCCCATTCATTTATTTTTGCTTTTACTTCCCTTGCCTTTCAGGGCAAATTCATTAAGTCTTCCTTGAGCCCTAGGTCGATAAGTTTAGTACCAATGTTTTCTTCCATACAGTTTATTGTTGCAGGTCTTATAGGAAGGTCTTTAATCCATTTTGAGTTAATTTTTGTATATGGAGAGAGCTCACAGCTCAGATTCATTCTTTTGCATATGTTTTTCCAGTTTTCCCAGCACCACCTACTAAAGAGGTTGTGTTTTCCCCATTGTATGTTTATCACTCCTTTATTGAAAATTATTTATCTATAAATTTGTAGATTTATTTCTGGGTTGTCAGTTCTGTTCTATTGGTTTATATTTCTGTTTTTCTGCCAATACCAAGCTGTTTGGACTATTGCTGCTTTGTAATATAAATTGAAGTCAGGGAGTGTAAAGCCACCAACCTTATTCTTTTTATGTACTAATGCTTTGGCAATTTGAGGTCTTTTATGGTTGCATATAAATCTTATAATTCTTTTATCTATTTCATGGAAGTATGATTGTGGAATTTTGATGGGTATTGCATTAAATCTGTAGATTGCTTTGGTCAGTATGACCATTTTAACAACGTTAAGTCTTCCTATCTACGAACAGGGGATATTTTTCCATCTCCTAATGTCTGTTCCAATTTCTTTCAAAAGTGTCTTATACTTTTCTTTGTATAAGTCTCTCACTTTCTTTATTAAGTTAATTCCCAGGTATTTCATTCTTATTGTTGTGATAGAAAAAGGAATTGACTTCCTCATTTCTTTTTCTGAGGATTCATTGTTTGTATATAGGAATGCTGTTGATTTTTGTACATTGATTTTGTATCCTGTGACTTTACTGTATTCATTTATTGTTTCCAATAATTTCCTGGTGGAATTTTTGGAACTTTTTTATATAAAGGATCATTTGATCTGCAAATACGGACAATTTGACCTTTTCTTTCCCAATGTGGATACATTTTATTCCTTTCTCTTGCCGGATTGAAGTGGCTAGGACTTCCAGTACTATATTAAATAGCAGTGGTGACGGGGGCAACCCTGTCTTGTTCCTGATTTTAGGGGAATAGGCTTCAGCTTCTCCCCATTCAGTATGATGTTAGCCGAGAGTCTGTCATATATGGCCTTTATTATGTTGAGATGCGTTCCTTCTATACCTATTTTCTTTAATGTTTTCATCATAAATGAATGTTGTATCTTGTTAAAAGCTTTTTCCGCAACAGTTGATATGACTATATGCTCTTTATCTTTTATTTTGTTTATGTGGTGTATCACATTGATTGATTTTCATATGTTGAAACATCCTTGTGCTCCTGGGATAAATCCCACTTGATCATAATGTATAAACTTTTTGATGTAGTGTTTGTATTCTATTTGCTAATATTTTGTTTAGGATTTTTGCATCTGTTTTCTTTTTTTGGTGTTGTCTTTACCAGGCTTTGGTATTAGGGTAATGTTGGCCTCATAGAATGAGTTAGGAAGTATTGCTTACTCGTCAATTATTTTGTAAGAGTCTGAGGAAGATAGGCGTTAAATCTTCTTTGAATGTTTGGTAGAACTCATTAGTAAAATCCTTTGGTCCAGGGATTTTGCCTTTAGGGAGATTATGGATAGTCATTTCAATCTTCTTGCTATTGATTGGTCTATTTAGATTATCCAGTTCTTCTTGGTTCAGTCTAGGTAGTCTATAAGTTTCTAGAAAATTGTCCATTTCCTCTAGGTTGTTAAATTTAGTGGCATAAAGTCCGTCATAATATATTCTTATAATCCTCTCTATTTCTGTGGTATCAGTGGGAATTTTTCCTCTTTCATTTCTCATTTTGGATAACTGTATCCTTTCTTTTCATCCTTTGATTTGTCTAGCCAGGGGTTTGTCAATTTTCTTCACTTTCTCGAAGAATCACCTCTTCGTAATAACTTTTTCTATTGTCCTTCTGTTCTCCAATTGGTTTAGCTCTGCTTTAATTTTTATTATTTCTTTCCTTCTGCTGACTTGGGTTTTGTTTGCTCTTCTTTTTCTAGTTCTTTAAGATGGAAGGCTAAGGTGTTTACTTGTGACTTTTCTTGTTTCTTAAGATAAGCCTTTAGTGATATAAATTTCCCTCTTATCACCACTTTCGCTGTGTCCCAATAATTCTGATATGTTGTATTTTCATTGTCATTAGTTTCTATATATTTTTTAATCTCTTCTTTTATTTGGTCTTTTATCCAGTCATGTTTAATAAGATGTTGTTTAATCTCCATGCATATGTGCTTTTTTTCTGCTTTCCTTTTACAGTTGATCTCCAATTTCAAAATTTTGTGGTATGAGAATACACTTGGTATGATTTCAATCTTCTTGAATTTGCTGAGTCTACTTTTATGTCCCAATATGTGGTCTATCCTTGAGAATGTTCCATGTGCACTAGAAAAGAAGGTATAGTCTCTTTTTTCTGGATGAAGTGACCTGTAAATGTCAATTATGTCCAATTGCTATAATGTGCATTTAGAGCTGATATTTTCTTATTTATTTTCTGTTTGGATGATCTGTCCATAGCTGTTAGCGGCATGTTTAAGTTTCACCTAGTAATTGTGTTTTTGTCAGTTTCTCCTTTCAAATCTGCTAGTAGTTGCTTTGTATATTTTGGTGCTTCCTGGTTGGGAGCATATGTATTAATTAGTGTCAAACCTTCTTTTTGTTGTATTGTGCCTTTTATCATTATGAAATGTTCATCTTTGTCTCTTACTATGTTTTTTAACCTGAAGTTTATTTCATCAGATATCAGTATGGCAACTCCTGCTTTTCTTTGGTTACCACTTGCTTGAAGTGTTGTTTCCCATCCTTTCACTCTGAGACTGTCCTTATGGCTGAGGTGTGTCTCTTGGAGACAGTATATGGATGTGTTGTGTTTTTTAATCCAGTCTGCTACTCTGTGTCTTTTTATTAGTGAGTTCAGTCCATTAACATTTAGAGTGATGATCGATATGTGAGGATTTCCTGTGGCCATTACTTATTTCTTTCTTTGTTTTTGTTTTATTTTTATTTCTTTCTTGTTGCCCCAACTTTATTCCATTTTTCCTGATGTTTTGTTTCAGGTCGAAGAGCCTCCTTCAGTATTTCTTGAAGTGCTGGTCTTGTGCTGGCAAATTACCTCAGCTTTTGTGTGTCTGAGAAGGTCTTTATTTCACCTTCATATCTAAAACTTAATTTTGCACGATAATTTATTCTTGGCTGGAAGTTTCTGTCTTTTGAAGTTTTGAATATTGGATTCCACTTCCTTCTGGTTTGTAGAGTGTCTGCTGAGAAGACTGATGCCAGCCTGATGGGTTTTCCTCTAAACGTTATAGTTCTTTTTTCCCTAGCTGCTTTGAGAATTGTCTCTTTGTCTTTAGTTTTGGACATCTTTAGTGCCATGTGTCTTGGAGAAGATCTCCTATGGTCCAGGTGTCTATGGGACCTGTTTTCTTCTCAAACTTGGGGTTCCAGATCTTTCCATAGGTTTGGAAAGTTCTCATCTACTATTTGTTTGAGTATGCTCTCTGTAGAGTGCTCTGTTCCTTCTTCTAATCCTATTATCCTGATGTTGTTTTGTCTCATGGTGTCAGATAGTTCTTGCAGAGTTCTTTCAATCATTTTGGTTCTATATTCCCTCTCTTCCTCTTTCTGAGCTGTTTCCATGTTCTTATCTTCGATATCACTAATTCTTTCCTCCATCTGGTTGGCCCTGTTTCCTATGGCTGTTATTTCATTTCTCACTTCTTTTTTTGTATTATTAATCTCTCGAATTTCAATCTTCCTTATGTTTTTAATTTCTTTGTTAAATTGTTCCTTTTGTTCATGGATTTCCTTTTTTATGTCATTCATCTCAGCTATGGAGTTCTGCCAGTATGTTTTCATTTCTCTCAGAGCCTTTAGAATGGATACTTTAAATTCTCTGTCCCTTAGTTCAGAAACTTCTAGGTCTAAGAAGCTGTTTTCTGGAAAAATTTCATGTTCTTACTCAGTAGTTTAGTTTTTAAGGAATTCGTCCTGTCTGCTGGGTTGTTTCTCTTTAACATGAGGGTGTTACATTCAGCAGAGCCCAGGAGCCCTGATTAGTACTTTTGTGGTGTCTTGCTGTAGGGCAGATACTAGGTGCCTCTGGGGGCCAAGTTTTAGGAGACAGGGGAATTGTTTATTTCTTATTTCTGATTTCCTGCCATGTTTGAAGGCGGTGTGCATCTATCCGTGGTCGGTCCACTTTCTGCAGTTAGTTAGTTGGTTGGGTAGGCTGTAGGAGAGGGGAGATGCAAACAGAAAGCATGTTTGGACAGCTCCACCTCCTGCCTTACGATGGGGAAGCTGGGTGATGCAGGCCAAGGCTGTTCTGGCTGGCTGGGTCAAATACTATCAAACCTGCCTTTCTTCCCAGGCCTGCTTCAGCAACCAGCTGTTGGGGTGGAGTCTGCAGGTTCACACTGCTTGTAGGCCCCAGGGGCGTGCATGCAGGCACGTTCACCACAAGTCCAAAGCTGTGAGCCTGACCTCAGGCAGTATGAAGTCAGCTGGCTCACCTCCACAGTGGGCCTGGAACAGGAGCTGCAGCCCTGCCTAGGAGCCATGTGTGCTTGTGCTGTGGGTTGTGAGGGCACTGGGAGCCAAGGTGCTGTTTCTGGGGACCCACCTCAGCCTGTGGCTGTTCAGAATCCACGCTCAGTCCCTTTGTTACTTAAAAGCTTCAGAGTCTGGCTTCCAAGCTCTATCCCCAACACGCTTCTCTAAGTTCCAGCTACCCCACTGTCTCCCACCGTCCTGCCACTTTGCTGGCTTTTACTTTTGTCACCTCTTGGCCTTCCCCCTCCCATCCAGTGTGCTGCTCCCAGATAGTCAGCAGCAGTTGGGCCTGTTGCGATCCGTCTCTGCTCCCTTCCTTATCTCCTGCTCGCCCTCTTCTCTCCAACCTTCAAGTGTTTACTTGCGATGTGTGGATTTCGCAGCTGCCCTCCTGTCACCGAGGGTCCTCTTTCTTGATTCCTAGATGGCCGTTCAATTGTGTTTTCTGGGAAAGGCTTTAGGGATCTCCTCTCCAGTCGCCATCTTGCCCTCCCTCCCAAGGAACTCTTTCCAACTGGAAATTTCCCTCTTGGCACTAATCAATGATGGTTTGGGGGATGAGATAATGCAGTCAAAATGAACCTATCTTACTTGTCTTCTTGCACAGCTACTCAGGTTTTTTTATTTACTTTGTTTTGTTTCATTTCACTGTGTTTATGAAATTTCTTAAGTGGATTTCAAAGCTCTCTCAGAATTCTTTCTGTACATGAATAGCTTTCTAATTGTTGATATTTCTGGGGGATGAAAGTTAAGATTTCCTTCTTTGCCATTTTGGTGGTGTCCCTTCAAGAAATGTCACAGGCCTTTATGATGCAGAAATATTAAGAAACTTAGCAGCAAAAACAAAATAAAAATCTGTAACATACAGGAGGAACCCCATAAAACTATCAGCAGGTTTTTCAGCAGAAATTTTGCATTCCATAAGTGGCATGATGTAATAAAAATGCTACAAGAAAGAAAATTCCAATCCAATCCTACTAATCAAAGTTATCTTTCAGAATTAAGAAGAGATAAAGAGTTTTTCAAATAAGCAAAAGTTAAAGGAGTTCATCACTAGAAAACCATCCTTACAAGAAAAGTTAAAGGGATTTCTTTAAGATTAAAAGGGTGCTAAATAATAATAAAAAACATAAGAAAGTATAAATATCACTGGTAAAAGCAAATATATAGTAAGGTAGTATATTAATCACATATGAAGCTAGTATGAAGGTTAAAAGGGAAAAGTAGTAAAAATAGCCATAACTACAACAATTAGTTAAAGGATAACCAAAATAAAAAGATGTAAAATGTGATACCAAAAATATAAAACATGGGAGTAGGGGGAGTAAAAATGTAGAGCTTTAGAATGCATTTAAATTTGAGTTGTTATACCTTAAAATAGAATGTTATAAATCTAAGTTGTTACATGTAAGCTTCATGTTAAACACAAAGCAAAAAGCTATAGCAGATACACAAAAGATAAAAAGAAAGTAATTGAAGCATAGTACTAAAAAAAAAAATAGAGAAACCACAAAATATGAGAGAAAGAGAAGAAAAAAATACACAGAGAAACAACAAAACAATCAGAAAACCATTTAAGAAATGGCAATGAGTACACACCTGCTAATAATTACTTTGATGTAAATTAAATAAATTATTCAATCAAAAACATATAGTGGTTGAATGAATAAAAAGGTCATCTATCTTGCCTAAAAGAGACTCACCTCAGATAGAAGTATGCACACACACTGAAAGTGAAGAAATCAAAAAAGATATTTCATGGAAATGAAAACAAAAAAAACCTGGGGTATATATACTTATATCATACAAAATAGACTATGAAGGAAAGAATATAATTAGAGACAAACAGGGCATTACATAATGATTAAGGGTTCAATCCAACAAGAGGAAATAATGTTTATCAATGTTTATGTACCTAACATAGGGACACCTAAATAAATAATGCAAATAAAAAAGACCAGAAGGGAAAATAGGCAGTAAGACAATAATAATAGGGGCCTTTAGTACCCCACTTATATCAACAGATACCATCAAGACACAAATTCAATAAGGAAACAGCAGCCTTAATGACATGCTAAATCAGATGAACTTAACACCCATATGCAGAACATTCCATCCAAAAGCAGCAGAATACACATTTTTCTCAAGTGTACAACTAAAATTCTCTAGGATAGAGATTATGTTTTGCCACAAAACAAGTCAATAAATTTAAGAAGACTGAAAACATATCAAACATGTTTTCTGACCACAATGGTATGAAACTAGAAATAAAAATCAAGAAGAAAAGTAGAAAATACAAAAACATGTAAATAGTAAATAGCATGGTACTGAGTAACCAATGGGTCAACAAATAAAAGGTAAATTAAAAAAACATCTTGAGACACAGGAAATTGGAAATACAACATACTAAAATTTATGGGATGGAGGAAAAGCAGTTCTAAGAGAGAAGTTTATACCAATAAATATCTGCATAAAGAGACAATAAAAATCTCAAATAACCTAACTTTACACTCCAGGAACTAGAAAAATAACAAATATAGTCCAAACTTTTTAGAAGGAAGGGAATACAGATAAGACAGAAAATAAATATAAACTAAAAAGACAATTTAAAAAATCACTGAAACTAAACTGACAAAATTTTAGCTAGATTAACAGAAAAAAAGAGAAAAGAAAGATCTTAAATAAAATCATAAATGGGATAGATGATATAACTGAAATACAAAGGATCATGAAAGACTATTATGAACAATTATATACCAACAAGTTAGAGAATCTAAAATATATGGATAAAATCCTAGAAACATAAAACATTCCAACAGTGAGTCATTAAGAAATATAAAATCTGAACAGTCCAATTTCTAGTAAGGAGATTGAATCCATAATCAAAAACCTTTCCCAACATTAACCAAATGTCCAGGACCAGATGGCTTCACAGGTAAATTCTACCAAACAATCATAGAAAAATTAATGCCAATCATTCTCAAACTTCTCAAAAACATAGGGGAAGGAAACACTTGTAATATTACAAGGTCAGCATTACCCTATCACCAAAATCAGGCTTGGACACCACAAGAAAAAAAAATATTGGCCAATAACCTGGATCAAAATAGATCCAAAAATCTTCAAAAATATTAGCATACCAAGTTCAACAATATATTAACTTACTTTTTTTTATTGTTAAATTTATTGCAGTTACATTGATTAGTAAAAATTACATATGTTCCATGGGAGTTCCCTGGTGGTGTAGTGACTAGGCTTCACCGCTCTCAACGCTGCAGCCTGGGTTCGATTCCCCAGCCAGGGAACTACCCACATAAAAATAAAAAATAAATAAAAAGAGTAAAAAAAATAGTTGTATCAGAAAGAGAAGTTATAAAAATAAAAATAATGTCTTTTTACAATTACATCAATAAAGAATAAATGCTTAAAAATACATTTAATCAGAAAGGTGAAAGATCTGTACACTGAAAACTGTAATACATTCATGAAAGAAATTAACAAAGAAATAAAAATGAGAAAGACATAACAGTCTCATAAACAGGAAGAATTAATATTAAAATGTTCATACAATCCAAAGCAATTTACAGATTTAACGTAACAATGGCATTATTCACAGAATTAGAATGAACAATTCTAAACTTTGTATGGAACCATAATTAGCCTATTAGCCAAATCCATCTGGAATTAAAAGAACTAAACAAGGTACATCACATTTCCTGATTTCAAACTACATTAAAAGTTTACAGTAATCAAAGCAGCATAGTTCTGGCTATATATATATGGAACAGAATAGAGAGCCAAATACACACACACACACACACACACACACACATACACATATGGAACAGAATAGAGAACCAAAAATTCAACCCATATATGTATATGGTTAATTAATTTATGACAAAGGAGCCAAGAATATACAATGAAGAAAGGAAATGCAAGACAGCTACATGCAGAAAAATGAAATGGTCCACTATCTTATACCATAAAATAACTCAAAATGGATTAAAAATTTGAATATGAAGCCTGAAACCATAAAATTCCTAGAAGAAAATGGGTGGCAATCTCCTTGACATTTGTCTTGGCAATTACTTTTTGGATTTCATGTCAAAAGCAAAGGCAACAAAAGAAAAATACATGGGGGGGACATTAAAATATGGAATTTATTTTAAAAATTAGTGTATTTATTTTTACATGTTTAAACTTCAGTCATCTTCCAAGTATTTTTCATTTGATGCAATACACCTGTCAAGACACTCTTTCTACTGCTCAAAACAGTTTATGAACTAATTGATTTTGATGCCTTTTAGTGCCCTTGTCATTTTTTGTTTTGACTTTTCCACATTGGCCAAACGTTTCCCTTGAGGACTTTTTTATCTGAGGAAACAAAATATAATAATGTCACTTGGGTTAGATTGGGTCAATGGGGGAGTCATGGGAGTCATGCCAGTTTTGGTAAAAAACTGCTGAACACTCAGCATGTGGCAGTTGCATTGCCATGCCACATGTTGTCATGTAAATTGCTCATTATAAAATGGGCTACCATGTTACAAGAGTCTTCCCCCATCCGACCCCCCAAAAAAACATTCGCTGAAGCTGAACACAGCCTCTCACAACAACACAAGCTGGCACACTGATGTAGATGGGTTCCTAGAACACTTAAACTATCAGGGGAAGCCTGTACTACAAGGGGCCTGCCCTCCAGAAGATAATTCCCATTTTTGGGGAGTCTCCCCTTGTAAACAAGTGAAACTATATCAAACTAAAAAGAGTATCTACAATTTTGTAGTTTTCAGTGTACAAATCTTGTACATGTTTTGTTACATTTAAAACCTAAATATTTCATTTTGAGTGATGTACTTTATTCTCATATTCATTGCCAGCATACAGAGATGCAATTAACTTTTGTGTGTTGTTCTTGCATCCTGTAACCTTTCTGAAGTCACTTATTACTTCTAAAAGTATTTTATGGGTTTCTTAAGAATTTCCTTGTACACTATTATATCATATGCAAATGAAAATGGTTTTAATTTTTTCTCTTAATTAATATGTCTTTGGTTTTGTTTTCTTGCCTCATTGTACTGGCTGGGGTTTCCACTACTGTGTTGAATAAGAGTGGCGGTGTTGGTGTTTTTGCCTTATTCCAGATCTTAAGGGGAAAACATTGTCTTTCACTATTGGGCATGATGTTAGTTGTGGGTTTTTGGTAGATTTTTAAAAATAAAATTGACAAAGTTTCTCTCTAAAAATATTTTAAAAATAAAAAAGATTATGCACAATTAAAGAAACCATCAATGAAATGATAAGGTAACCTATTGAATGGGTAAAAATATTTGCAAGTCATTTATCTGATAAGGGGTTCATATACAAAATATATTTTTAAAAATTCTCATAACTCAATAACAAAAAATAAATAATGTTGATTTTTAAAATGGGCAGATGATCTGAATAGACACTTTTTCAAAAAAGACATACATATAGTCAGCAGGTTCATGACAAGATGTTCAACATCACCAATCAACAGGGAATACAAAACCAAACCATAAGAAGGTATTATATCATACTTATAAGATTGGTTATTATAAAAAAGACAATAAATAACAAGAGTTGGTAAAGATGTGGAGAAAAAAAATCCCTTCTGAACTGTTGCTGGGAATGTAAATTTGTGCAGTCACCATTAAAAACAGTATGAGGTTTCTCAAAAAATTAAAGATACTTCCATATGATCTAGCAATTCCACTTCTGGATATTTACTCAAGAAAAAAAAAGACACTAACTCAAAAAAATACCTGTACCCCCATGTTCATTGCAGCATTATTTACAATAGTTAAGATATGAAAGTAACCTAAGTGTCTATCAATATATAAATGAATAAAGAAGATGTGATATATATATGTAGATACATACACACACACACACATATACACACATATATACATACATAAAATAAATATAATTCAGCCATAAAAAAAGAATAACATTTTGCCATTTAATGCAAAATGAATGTCCCTTGAGGACATTATACTAACTCATGTCAGACAGTGAAAGAAAAATACTCTACGACTCACTTACATGTAGAATCAAGGGTGTCAACAGGTACAAACTTTCAGTTATAAAATAAATAAATAATGGGGATGTAATGTAAAGCATTGTGACTATAGTTAATTATATTGTATTGCATATTTGAAAGTTGCTAAGAGAATAAATCTTAAAAGTCCTTACCAGAAAAAAAATGTAAGTGTATATAAGGATATGTTAACTTGGTATTCATTTCACAATACATGCAGATATTTAATTATGTTGTACACTTAAAACTAACTTAATGTCATATGCCAGTTATATCCATAATAGAAAAGTAAAGAAAAAAATTTTTAAGTAAAAAAGCTGAATCTATTTTTAAAATATTTAAACAAACCCTGCTGTTTTTCTTCAATTCTAGAAACATGTGATTCTAATGTAAAAAGTCTGGAATCATAACCTAATACAGGATATAGCCATAGGACCAAAACTAGGATGGAATTTGAAATTTGACAGCCAGGTATGAAATTCTATTGCAACAAAACATAGCTAAAAAATTCTTACAATTCCTCACTTGTATAACCAAACAACTTGTTAGTTAACAACTAGGCAATGGGTATGCTACTATCTATGGGGAGAATAAAGTACAGTGTGAAGACTGATCATATTATAGAAGTGAAATTTGATATTGTCATATGGAAATAGTTGAAAACTGATCCAATATAACTTATTTGATTAAATGAAATATTTTTCTCCTATACCAATCAATATAAAACAAATATTTAAGATGAGTGCCTGTCATTCCAGGTGTTTTAATTTATTGTAATTCAAATGTTGCTTCTGACATTGACAAACATGAGAAATGTCCAGTTGGGTGAGTTTGTTACCAAGGTTAGTTTTAACTAAATATTGGTTCTTATCATTTAACAGTTTTATATTTACTCTTAAATGAGTATCTAAAAATAAAATAATAATAATAAATAATGGACTTGGTGGGATATGTGTGTATTATAGTGCTAACACAACTTGGGAATATGGTATTATTTCTAGTGTTTATGGTTAAATGTGTAGAAATAATATATTTCACCTACCAAGCCCCATGTTGATTATACATCGTGTATCAATTGAAAAAACTATGAGAACTGAAAAATACTTCTCAAATTTAAAGCACTTAGAAAAACAAGCTACTAAAACTAATCACCTTACATGATGTTGTTAAATGATAATAGCTTTTGTGTGTTGTTAATCAAGAAGGCACTCTATCACTGTTATGATATTTTCCAAGGCTATTCACCTAAAAGTAATGTTCTTTTAAAATCATTTTGTTGACAGGACTAGCAACAAAATGCCAGTGTGAAAGGGACCCCTGAAAAACTTCCATAGAGATTATAATGAATAAAACATCTATAACTCAACTAAGGACTCTCTATGCAATGCACAAACATAGCTAAGAAACCTCATTGTATCAAATTACCTGCAGGTGGGCAGAAAGGCAAATGGAGGAGTAAAAAGGAAAAGTGCAGAGACATGGGCCATTCACAGGTCCCCACTTAGAACTCTACCACTGGTGAAGGGAAGAGGATAAAGGCAGCTGGTGGAGCATTCTGGACCCAACATGGTCCACAGGATAGAAAAAGAGGCCCAGAGGTGTGGGCCATGAAACACCACAACCAGACCTCACTTTGGACCCCAGGAGGTACAGATCAAGTTCACAAAATTTAGCAGCCCAACTTTACTCTAGTTCCAAGAAGAGTGAGAACAATGGGGGCATTGAGAACCTGCAGCACGCCCTTGCTCTGGCTTGAAAGGAGAAAGTAAGAGTGGGCTGCATGTGCATTTCTCCACCCACAACCAGTACAGTCTTGAGGGGCTAGCATAAAGGATAGCTGTCCCCAAGGCTCAGGACAGAGACCTTGGGGCAAACTGAGAACAGAAAGGTGTAATTATGCCCATACTACCTGCGTGGCCCCACAGCTCCAGGAAGAAAATGATGGCTTGAACCCTAGTTGCCTCTCCTCCACAGACCTCTGCTCACTCAGTATCAGTAGCGAACACTAAAGAAACTACAGCAGTGAGTATTGGCTTAAGAAGCAGACTATCTACAGAAAGGCTGCCAGAATGAGAAACCAGAAAAAGGGAGCTCAAAATAAATTTGAACAGAAAATCAAAGTAAATGAGTTGGAGACAAATAACACATCAGAGACTGAGCTCAAAACAATGATTATAAAAATGTTCATGGAACTTAATGATAATTTCAGCAGAGAGATAACAAGCATAAAGGAAGGCATACAGACCATTATAAAGAACCAGGGAAACATAAATATTACAATGATTGAAATGAAGAATGGAAGAAAAGGAGACACCAGACCAGATGAAGCAGAAGCAAAAAGCAGTGATTTGCAAGAAAAGTCAGCAGAAAACACCCAATCAGAGCAACAAATAGAAAAAGAATCCAAAAAGAAAATACAGACAGGTTTGACATTCTTCTAGGACATTAAACTTAACATTTCAATCACAGGATTAATTGAAGAGGAAGAAAATAAGCCAGCAATTGA
Source organism: Lyroderma lyra (assembly GCA_004026885.1). Taxonomy (NCBI): domain Eukaryota; kingdom Metazoa; phylum Chordata; class Mammalia; order Chiroptera; family Megadermatidae; genus Lyroderma; species Lyroderma lyra. The sequence continues at coordinate 24,080 of PVJL010005083.1, forward strand.
AAACTTATTTGAAGAAACAGTCATTGAAAATTTTCTTAAACTGGTGAAGGAAGTAGACATACAAGCCCAGGAAACACAAAGTCCCAAACAAGATGAACCTAAATAAAAACACACTGACACTAACATGGGAATATAGTCAATTAGGTTGCAGCAACTTTGCGTGGTGTCAGATGAGTACTAGATTTGTTGTGGTGAACTAAGGGGTGGGATAAAAATGGGAGGAGAAATCAAGAAGTACAAATTCATAGTCCAGAATAGTCACAGAGATGTAAACTGTAGCAAAAGGCATATAGTCTAAAACACTGTAATAACTATGTATGGTGTCAGAGGGGAACCGCATGTATCAGAATGAGGATTTAGTAATTTATATAAATGACTCATCACTGTGCTGTACACCTGAAACCAATATAATATTGTATGTAAAATGTAATTGAAAAATAAAAAGTCTCAAGAGCAAAGAAAAATAAAATGAAAATAAAAAATAAAATGACTCTGTTGTAATGTTAATCATTGCTTTGTTAGGTATGTTGCTTTGGACTTGTCAGATATACAGAAAATTAAGAATATCTTAAAAAGAAACCACTGCTGTAATGAAAATTGGATAAAATATCAGATTATATCACAGGAGGAATAATTATGAGAAAACTAAATTTTATTAATCTTACTGAAAAAAATGTGAAAGGATGTGAGTGGTCCCAGCCCCACACTGGGCTCGGCTCCCCAGCCCAGAGCACCAAAACCTGGTAAAGGAGCCCTCGCAACATCTGGATTTTTCATCTGTATGGAAAATCAGCTGGGATTTCATTCATCCTGGTGTGACAGAAGGCTGCAAGAAATCCAGGAATCTCCTTAAAGGGGCTGTGTATAGACTCACTTACTTGCAGGCACGCACCCTGGGCTCTGATAGAGTAACAGTGAATAAGGTACACCAGAGACATACAGGGAGAAACTGAGTTGTATGGCTTTAGGGTGACAGCTGGAGGGTCAGCTACTATTGTCCCTGTTTTAAGCCCTCCTCCCATACAGCCGTAAGGTGGGTGTCATCTTTTCTGAGTTGAGCCCTCATCCCACATGGCCAAATCTGAATCTGCATTAACTTTGTGAACACTTGCCCTACCCTGGTTACCCCCTGACATCCCAAGGCTCTTTCAAGGCTGAGCTTTACAGGCAAACTAGCAGGCAATGGCAGGTTTTGTGGCACCCTTTTGCTGAGTGGTCCCAGGCCTGGAACAGGTGGCTGCTTACTTTGGTTTACAATGAGAATTAGCCCACATGCCTCCAGGTCCAACACAGATAACTACTAAACATATGTCACTTTGCAGATCCTGCCAAATAGCACTGGGTCAGTCACAGGCAGCAGCTAAACTTGGCCTAAATCAAGCCCCTCCCAAGAGGCCCCAGAATTAATATACATGGTGGCTGGCTTCAGAGAACCATCCAGTTAGCTCCACAGCTGGCACACAGAAAGAATGGTCTTGATAAGCACCAGAGAATGCTGTTCCCTGGGGTCAGCCCCTGCATAGAAGCTCCTACACTGTGGTAGCAGCCAATACTCACAGGCAGTCAGAGGGTCAACCCCACCCAATGATGTGCCAACAGCAATCAAGGCTTAGGTACAACAAGAGGGCACACACAACTCACCCAAGGGATACTATTGTAGCAGCAAGCTCAAGTGATCCCACTGGATCCCACAGGACACATACTATATAAGCCTACCCTGTGAAGACTGGGGGACATAACTACCTAATATGTATAAATAAACACAGAGAAGCCACAAAATTGAGGAGACAAAGAAATATGTCCCA
>PVJL010005083.1:25984-63813 GCA_004026885.1 Lyroderma lyra
AAAAAAAAAAAAAAAAAAAAAAAAAAAAAAAAAAAAAAAAAAAAAAAAAAAAAAAAAAAAAAAAAAAAAAAAAAAAAAAAAAAAAAGAAGAAGAAGAAAGAAAGAAAATAGAAACCATGAGAAAGGACCAGTCAGAAATGAAGAATACAATAACAAATGAAAAATACACTAGAAGAAATCAACTGCAGATTAGATGAAGCAGAGGATAGAATTAGTGATTTTGAAGAAAATGTAGCAGAAAATACCCAATCTGAACAGAAAAAAAAGAAAGACAGAAAGGAAGAATCCAAAAAAATGAGGCTAGTTTAAGGGACCTGTGGGACAACATAAAACATACCAACATTCACATCACAACAGTACCAGAAGAAGAGAGAGAGCAAGGAATTGAGAATATATTTGAAGAAAGAGTGACTGAAAACTTTTAACCTGGTGAAGGAAACTGACATTTAAGTCCAGGAAGTGCAAATAGTCTCAAATAAGATTAATTTGAACAGGCCCACACCAAGACATATCATATTTAAAATGCCAAAGGTTAAAAAGAAAAAGAGAATCTTAAAAGTAGCAAGAGAAAAGTGGTTAATTCCCCACAAGGGAGCTCCCATAAGATGTCAGTTGATTATCAATCAGAAACTTCACAGGCTAGAAGGGAATGGCATTAAATAGCCAAAGTGATGAAAAGCAAATACCTACATCCAAGACTACTCTACCCACACAGGCTATAATTTAAATTGAAGGAGCAATATAAAGCTTCCCAGACAAGAAACAGCTAAAGGAGTTCATCACCAACAAACCAGTATTACAATAAATATTAAAGGGACTTTTTAAAGAAGAAGGCGGTTGGGAGGAAGAACACGAATATAAATAATAAAATAGCAATAACTATATACCTATCAAAAATCACTTTAAATGTAAATGGACTAAATGTTCCAATTGAAAGACACAGGGTAGCTGAATCAATAAAAAAACAAGACCTATACATATGCTATCTACAAAGGACCTACTTCAGATAGAAATACACATAATCTAAAAGTAAAGGGGTAGAAAAAGATATTTCATGAAAATGAATATAAAAACATGTTGGGTAAGCAATACTTACTATCAGACCAAATACACTTTAAAACAAAGGCTATAATAACAAAGAAAGAATAATATTTCATAATGATAAAGGGATCTATCTAACAAGATGTAACCCTTGTAAACATTTATGCACCCCATATAGGAGCACCTAAATATATAAAGTAAACATTGATGGATATAAAGGGAGAGAGTGACAGTAATACAATTACAATAGGGGACTTTAACACTCCATTGACCTGAATGGATAGATCTTCCAGACAGAAAATCAACAAAGAAACAGAGGCCTTAAATGACACAATGGACCAGATGAATTTAATTGATATTTTTAGAACATTTCACCACATAGTAGCAGAATATACATTTTTTTCAAGATAAAGCCAGCACTGTTTGCAGTGCTGAATATGGCCAGAATATGGCAACAGCCTGGGTGCCCACTGGTAGATGCTTGGATGGAGGATATGGTGCATATATGAAATGGAGTGTTTCTTAGCCATGGAGGAGAATGAAGTCTTGCTGTTTGGGTGGCATGGATGGTCCTAGAGCATGTTGTGCTGAGTGGCATGGGTTGGACATGGAGGAAGAGCTGCCATGTGCTTTCACTTGTATGTAGATTCTGAAGAACAGAATAAATGAACTGGCAGGATAGAACAGACTCATGGATGCAAAGAGAGAACTGGTGGTTGCCATGATGGGAGGGGGATTTGGGGGATTGGGTGAAAAAGATGAAGAGATTAAAAAGTACAAATTGGTAGTTACAAAATAGTCATAGGGATATAAAGTGCAGCATAAGGAAAATGGTCAATAATATTGTAATAACTACATATGGTACCAAGTGGGTACTAGACTTATCAAGGATCACCTCATAAATTATATAAATGCCTAACCACTATGCCATATATCTGAAATATAAAATAATGTAGAATGTTAATTGTAATTAAGTTTTTTGTTGTTGTTGTTGTTTTGTTTTGTTTTGTTTTGCTTTTTGGTATGTGGGTAGCTCCCTGGCTGGGAATCGAACCCAGGCCGCAATGCTGACAGCACCAGCGCCGAAGCCTTAAGCCACTACACCATAAGGGAACTACCTATAATTAAGTTTTTCAATTAAAAAATAAAATTGACTATCCAAGAAAAAATAAAATACAATGCAATAAAAATACAGATGATCAGACCAGTACTCAGACCAATTAAATCACAGTATGTGTGGAAGGTGTGATTTGTGGATTCCAGGGACTTTTTGCTTTGTTTTTTTTTAAGTTCTCTATATATAATTCCAATGTACAGCTAAGGTTGAAAACAACTTTTCTAATATCTTTGCTCTTTCTACTATATCCATTTTCCCAAACTTGACCCATCATGATATGTGCTGTTAGGAATCCAGCTTCCCTTTCTTCTAACCTAGATATTCTGACTTAGAAGGTTTTGGTGGTACCTATGAAGTCCTATATTTAATAAGCATCCCAGGTGATTCTTATGATCAGATAAGTCTGTGAAACATTACAGTACAATATACTTTCTCCTAGCACAACTGAGGGTCTTATGCACTCCACCATTAGGGAACAACAACCAACCATTTGCCACACCATTAAACAATCAAGGGCATCATAAATTCTGACTTGTGATGTTCTGGGTATTTTTATATGCATTTTTCCTAGTAGAGACTGAAAGTTTCTAGCAAGTGGGAACCATCTTGATAATTCTTTTTAATTTTCACCATGTCTTTTTCATTTACCTATGATCTAAAAATGCTCACAAATAAGTGTTACTTATCAAATAATTATTACTTATCAGTAATATGAGTCCCACAGGGGAAGAGAACCACATTATTTAAATTAGTCTTAGTTTGTAAAATGTATATAACAAGTAATAAGCCTATGCAGCTCACCATCAGCTCTAAAATATTCAAAGAATACAAGACCACATTATCAGAGACTGCAAAATCTTCTTTAGTGATGTCATTGAAGTTCAGTATTTAATAGCTCCAATAGCTGTAATGACAAGTCCTCTTCTCAAATAAGTATACCTCACCAGTACAAAAGGAAGTAGCTAAGTTTATTCTGAGATGCTTTTAAAACTGTACATTTCTTTTGTAACAAATGCCCAGAACAGTATACACTCATTACTGTGACTGATAATGGTTTGTTGCACTCTGTATGTCAGAGTACAAGAGATAGTGGTGGGCTCCTGCTCTAGTTCATTATCCTTAATTTCTGTACCTACTACATAGTAAATATATTGGTGTTAAAACTTAAATATGATATTTACTTATTTCTTAGAGCCTAAAAAGGATGTTGAACTCAAGTGACTTCATGGGTAGAGCAGGTAACATAAATATGCAAAGTTCACAATGGATTAAAGTAGGAGGTTTTGAATTTTGACAAAAAGTACTTAATTAAGTATTAAAAAATTAAAAAGCTAGACCAACACATCTTGGAACTATTCCTTGCCTCACAATAGGAGAATCTCCCAAATGAAAGGGTTTTCCAGATAGCTGTGACCCACAACAGATGTAATTCAATAGATTGTGACTTGGTTGATGCCAGAAACCATTTTTGACTTCCTAATTTGTTCACAGCCATGAGCAATTGAATAGAGTATCAAGGAATCATCAGAACAAGCAAAAGTTTTACTGCAACAGTCTCCCTCCAACACCCAACTTGCTCTCAGTCTTCTTATAGTGCTGTCCTCATTACCCCAAATCATCACTTCACAGCCTAAACTAGCTATCAACACAAATTCTTTCCAGGCAGAAACTTCACCTGTATAGAAGAAATTAGCCAACCTTATTCCTGAGAGGTATAGTGATAAACTGAACTGTCTTAGGTTCTCACATGACTCCCGGAGTCTGCCAACTCTATGTGACCCTCCCAGAAGTCTTGTCCTTGGAAAGAAAACAGAAATGGATACTTCTCTGCCTTCAAGTTGCAGAAAACCTAACCCCTTTTATGCCACACCAAGCACTCCACACACATAAATGTCTCCAGTAAAATAATCCAATATATTCCAGTGGAATTTTGCAAAACAGTGCCCTCTAACTTGGAATCCTCAAGTAGACTTTTTCTAAAAAATGCAAAAGGTAAAGCTTCTTCCAGGTTCTGCTGATACTGATACTGGTTCTTGTAGTACTGCCCTGACCAGATGCTTTGAATGTTTTCCAATCTACAGCCATACCACCCTGAACACGCCCGATCTCGTCTGAACGTTTTCCAACCATTTATGGGGCATAGTTTTGATACACTAATGTCACTACCACTGCCTTTGAAGCATGTTATGAAATTTTTCTACTAAATGGCCAAAGACTACAGCTACTGAAGACTCTCACCTGTGTCCTCCTACTTAAACTTCTCCTAGTAGTAAGTAGAACTTTGTGTAGCCTACCTTTCCCTGCATATGGGGGAACATACTCCAAAATGTTAAGTTCATTATGAAACCCTGATAGAGTCTGCCAGTTTCCTAGTTCTTTATCAGCTATCTCTTCAGTCTCCCTCAATTTTTGAGCACACATTTGTACACATTTCATTTTCTCTCATACTGGTATACAAAAGCAAATGCATTCTATGTAAATGGCTAGTAAAACTAGCTCAATACTATGTAACCACAACGTCGTGGCATGTGACCACACCACTTTTTAGGTTAAAAGAAGAGTACCTGTCCAATAGTTCCCATAATAATTATGTTCAAAATAATGGCTATATTTTTCCCTAGGATTTATTAATGAGGTTTTAATTATTCCAGATTTATATAATGGTAATAAAAGTAATCATTTATTGAATACTTACTATTTTACTTAATATCGTTCTAAGTGCCTTGTGTTGATTATTTTATTGAATGTTCAAAACAATTCTTGGGAAATGGTAATATTACTATCCTAATGTACATTAAAAAGGATACCAAATCAATAATCTTACCTTACAACTTAAGGAACTACAAAAACAGAGCAAAATAAACACAAAGTTATCAGAAAGAAGAAAATAACAAAGATTAAAATGGAAGTAAACAAAGAAAAATCAATAAAGAAAATAAAAATAGTCCTTATAGTTAACAACCCCCCCTTTTGTTGGCCAGAGGAAAAACCCGCAATCAGGAGAGAACCCAGGACCAAATGTCACTTGTCAACTAGTTAGGGTCTTTTCATCTCCTTCCACCTGGAGGGAAGTCTCCAGAGGGCGCTCTCGGCCGCCCACCCCCCGTGAAGAGGACAAGGCAAAGGGCAAGCAAACAGACCAACCAGAACGCCATTTCCAGACCAAGAAGCCATTTACAGATGAATGTCATTTTCCAGTTCTGATTTGAAAAAAAAAAAAAAAAAAAGAAAAGAAAATAAAAATAAAATCAATTATTTAAAAAAATAATATTGATAAACTTTAGCTAGATTGACTAAGGAAAAAGTGAAAAGACTAAAATTGTTAAATCAGAATTGAAACTGGGGAATTTAGTAACAACTTTAGAGAAATAGAATGGATTATGAGACTGCTATGAATAATACCAACAAATTAGGTATACCAACAAATTAGGTAACTTAGAAATAATGAATGAATTCCCAGAAACATATGTACTACCAAAACTGACTCAAGAATAAATAAAAATGTAAACAGACCTATAAGAAGTAAAGATATTAGATCAGTAATCAAAAACCTTCCAATAAAACCAAAAGCAACTACCAAAACCCAGGATTAAGATTTCCAGTCAAGATGTCAAAATAGGCAAATGCTGTAATTGCATCCTCTCACAGCCACATCAAAATTACAAATAAACTACACAACAACCATCATTGAGAATTGCCTGAAGTCTAGCTAGATGAATAGAAGAGCTTAAAGGATGTACAGAAGAAGCCATGTCAAGATTAGGAGGAACAGAGACATAAAAGATGCTGATCCCCATACACACATATGGTGATTATAAATTAGTAAAAGTATCTTGAGTGCAGAGGTACCCTCTGAGAAGAAAGGGGTACTGGCCCCACACCAGGCTCTCTAGCCCAGGGTTCTAGTGACACAAAGAGAAGTTCCCCCACAACTTCTGGTTGTGAAAACCAGTGAAGATTGTGGCTGAGTGAGATGAGGAGGAAGGGGTCACTGCTGGAGTACTAGGCAATCCTCTTAAAGGGCACCCACACAAACTTAATCATTGATGGACTCACTTGCTCTGAGCTCCAGCTCAGTGGTAGCAGCACAAAAGGTGCCAAGGACATAGAGGGAGAAACTGAATTGTTTGGTTTCAGGGCAAGGGCTGAAGAGGCAGCTTTCTCCCAGACAGAAGTGCTGGCAAAATCCACTGTTTCTTTGTTGAACTCTCCCTATTCCCAGTGTGCAGATGCAAGTGGCTCACATGCCTGAGTCTCCATCAATCTGGCTCACACAATTTGCCCTGCCTTGGTGATTTCTTGAGGTCCCTCCCCACCAAATTTACGGGTTTCCAGTAGCTTTTCCACACAAAGAGCCTGTTTTGACTCATGCTGTAGACTTTCCTACAGTCTTTCAAAGGTTCACAAATGCCAAACCAGTAGCATCTGGCATTGGCATGTCCCATACCACTTGCTCAGAAGCCCCAAGACTGGCACTAGAAAAAGCCAGTCTTGGTTCACAATTTCGCCTCTACTGCATTTCCAACTGAACTGTAGGAGGAAAACATTTGCAGATTGATTTGTATCTTATACCAAATGGCCTGGAGCAGGGCAAAAGTGGGAGCTGAACTTGGCCTGCAGCAGGTCCTCTCCTAGCTGGCCCTAGGCTGGCATGCCTGATGGTCAGCTTTTAACCCAGCCAGAGCATCTCCCAGCCAGCTCAAGAAACAACAACCTAAAGGGCAGACTAAACAGACACCATATCCCTGCAAAATCAAATCCTGTCCTGCAGGATTAGCCCCTGCCCAACAGCTCCTCCACTGTAGTCATGGCCAGTCCTCAGAACCCATCAGTCTATGGGTCAATCCTTCCCATTGATGTGCAAAGAGCAAGTAAAGTTAAATTACAATAGAAGGGTAAACATATCCCATACAAGGGGCACACCTGGAGCACCCTCAGGTGACCAGAGAGACTGTGCCACTGTGTTCCACAGGACACCTACTACACATATAAGGGCACTCTACTAAGACTGGGAGACATAGAAACCCTATCTAATACATAGGAACAAACACATGGGGAAACAAAGAAATATGTTTCAAATCAAAGAACAAAACAAAACTCAGAAAAGAACTAAACAGAATGAAGACAAGCAATCTACCAATTGCAGAGTTCAAATCACTGGTTATAAGAATGCTCAATGATCTCAGTGAGAACTTCAAAAAAGAGAAAACATTAAAAAAGATCTAGTGAGAAATAAAGAATATAGTACTGATATAAAGAATACATTAAAGAAAATCAACAATAGATTAAATGAAGAAGAGGATTTAATCAGTGATTTGAAACGCAAGGTAGCAGAACACATACAATCAGAATAGCAAAACAAAAAAGAAATACAAAGAAATGATAACAGTTTATAGCATGGGTCCCCAGCCCACAGGCCATGGACTGGTACCAGTCTGTGGCCTATTAGGAACTTGGCTGCACAGCAGGAGGTGAGCAATGGGTGGGCAAGTAAAATTTCATCTGTATTTACAGCTGCTCCCCATCACTCACAGTGCCACATAAGCTCTGCCTCTTGTCAGATCAGCGGTGGCATTAGATTCTCATAGGAGAGTGAATCCTATTGTGAACTGTGCATGCGCATTCCCCGCCCCCTCTCCATGGATAAACTGTCTTCCACTAAACTGTCCCAGGTTCCAAAAAGATTGGAGAACACTGGTTTATAGGACCTATGGAATATCGTCAAGTGTACCAACATTTACATCATAGAGATGTCAGAGAGAGAAGGGAAAGCAATGAGTTGAAACCCTATTGGAAGAAAGAAAGACATACAACTTTTCTGACCTGGTGAAGGAAATAGACAAGTCCAAGAAATGCAGAGAAACTAAATCAAGATGAACCCCAAGAGGCCGACAGCAACACACATCATAATCAAATAGCAAAGGTTAAAGACAAAGAGAGAATCTTAAAAGCAGCAAAAGAATGGCAATTAGTTATCTACAAGGAAGTTCCCATAACACTCTCAGGTGATTTGTCAACAAAAACTCTGCAAGCAAGAAGGGACTAGCACAAAATATTCAAAGTGATGAAAAGCAAGAACTTAAGAACCAAGATTACTACACCCAGCAAAACTATCATTTAAAATTGAAAAAGAAATAGAGCTTCCAAGACAAGAACAAGCTACAGGAGTCCATAACCATGAAACCAGTATTACAAGAAATGTTCGAGTGACTTCTTTAAGAAAAAGAAAAAAATAAAAATTAGGAATTATAAAGTGGCAATAACTACCTATCTATCAACAATTACTTTCAATGTAAATAGATTGAGTGCTTCAATCAAAACACATAGGGTGATTGAATGGAGAAGAAAACAAGATTCTTACACATTCTGCCTATAAAAGACTCACTTCAGATCAAAAGACACACAGAGACTAAAAGTAAAGGATTAAGAAAGACATTTTGTATGAATGTAAATTTCTTAAAAAGCTGAGGTACCAATACTTAAATGAGACAAATTAGACTTTAAAACAACCACTACAACAAGAGATAAAGAAGAACCCAGTAATTCCACTTCTGGGTATTTATCTGAAGAAATCCAAGGGCTACTTCCAAGGGCCATGTGTATCTATATGTTCATTGCTGCATTATTTACAATAGTCAAGATATGGAGGCAACCTTGGTGTCCACCAATGGATGAATGGATAAAAAAGAGGTAGCACATATAAGTAGGAACTCAAAAAATAATTTATTTGTAAATAATTGTGTATTTATTCTTACATGTTTAAATTTCAGTTACCTTCAAAGTACTCTCTGTTCAATGCAATACACCTATTGAGATGTTTCTTCCACTGGCCAAAATAGTTTATGAACTCATCAATTTTTATGCCTTTTAGTGCTTCTGCTGTTTTGTTTCACCTCCTCCACATCAGCAAAATATTTCCCTTAGAGGATTTTTTTTCATCTAGGGAAACAAAATAAAAGTTGTTTGGGGTGAAATTGTGTGAATAGGAAGGGTGGGGCACAGGGGTTATGCTGTGTTTGGTCAAAAACTGCTGAACACTCAGCACAGTGTGGGCAGGTGCACTATCACACCACACAGTTTTTGCATAAATCACCCATCATGAAATGGGCAAACACATTGAAAGAGTTTTCAAAAAAAGATTCATTGAAGCCAAACACAGCCTCTCACAACATCAGCTGGTACACTGATACAGATAGGTTCCTAGAACACTAACGTAGCAGAGAAAGCCTGTCCTACAAGGGGCACACCCTCCAGAAGATAATTCTAGGTTTTTTGGGGGTTCCCTTTCATATAAGCAATGAAATATTATTCAGCCATAAAAAAAAATCTTGCCATCTGCAACAACATGGATAGAACTAGAGAATATCATGCTGAGTGTAACAAGTTAGACAAAGACAAACACCATATGATTTCACTTATATGTGGAATCTAAAAAACAAAACAAATGAACAATCAAAACAGAAAAAAAATCTCATAGATACAGAGAAGATTTTGATGGTTGGATTGGGGGATTGGCTGAGAAAGGTAATGGGATTAAAAACTATAAATTGGTAGGTGCAAAATAGCCATGGGGTGTAAAGTGTAGTATAAGGAATGTAGTCAATATTCTCATAACTATGTATGGTATCAGATGGGAACTAGATTTATCAGGGTGATCATTTGTTAAGTTATATAAATGTCTATTCACTATGCTGTACATCTAAAACAAATATAGTATTATATGTCAACTATTATGGAAAAATTTTTAAGTTATTTTAAAGTAAATAATTTAAAAATCCATGATTAAATGGCTTCAATGGAAAATTCTGCCAAACAGTTAAATAAGAATTAACATGAATTCTCAAAGAATTCCAAACACAGAATAGGCAAGGTAATTTTCTAACTCATTTTATGAGGCCAGCATTATTTCAATATCAAATACAGGCAGACATCACATGAAAACTACACCAATACCTTTGATGAATGTAGATGTAAAAATCCTGAACAAAGTACTAACAAGTTAAATTCTACAGCATTATTATTAAAAGAATTATATATCATGATGAAATCAACTTATTCCAAGAATACAACAGTAGCTCAAAAGACAAAATAAAAATTTAATGACTACCAAATTGTATTTCTTAATTCTATCCCCCTTTTCACACACAGTCACAAGGATGCAAAGCATAGCACTGAGAATATAGTCAATAATGTTGCAACAACTATGCATAGTGTTAGGTGGGTGCTAAACTAGTTGAGGCAATCAGCACATAAATTATATAAATATCTAACCACTATGCTATACATCTGAAACTAATATAAAATAATATTAATGTCTACTGTAACTGAAAAAATAAATAAATTTTTAAAAATTAATGAAATACTTCATAATAGAATGAAGGGGAAAATAGATACACAATTATATCAATTGATGCAAATGACAAAATTAAATACCACTTCATAATAAAGACACTCAATAAACAAAGTGGAAGAAAATGTCCTCAGAGTGATTAAGAACATATATATAAAAAACCCTATGTAATATCATATTAAATCGTGAAACATGAACCCCTTTTCTCTAAGTTTGGGAACAAAACAAGGATGTCTGCTTTTAACATGCCTATTCAAAAATGTTGTAAAAGGCCTAGACAAAGTAATTAGGTGAGAAAAAGAAACAAAAGACATCTAAATTGTTAAGAAATAAGTGAAAATGATCTCCATTTGTAGATGCCATAAACCTATATATAGAAAATTCTAAAGAATTCACAAAAGCATTAATAAACCCATTCAGCAGTTACAAAATATAGAATGAACACATAATGATTAGTTGTTTTTTATGAGTTAGCAATAGACAATTCAAAAATAAAATTAACTTAATAACTTCAGTTATAATAGGATCAAAAATACTTTAATAAAATACTTAATTCCAACATTCTTTTAGGTAGAATGAAAAAGCTGATTCTGAATTTCCTATATAATTGCAAGGAAATTGAAAAACCAAATGGAAAAATAACAAAGTCTGAAGATTCACATTTTCCAATATCAAAACTTACTACAAAACTAAATTAAAACAATGTGATGCTGGCATAAGGACAGACATATACTAATACTTCAATAAAATGGAATTAAAGCTTAGAAATAAACTCATATTTCTATGATCAACTGACATGCTGCAAAGGTGTCAAGAGCATTCAATGAAGAATGAATAATGTGAATAAATAATTCAGTGATGTTACTGGGACAGCAGAATAGCAACATGTAAAAGAATGAAGTTGGACATTTATCTTACACTATGAGCAAAAGTAAATCCCAAATGAATAGAAAACTTAAGTATACATGCTAAAACTATGAAATTCTTTATGGGGGAAATTTTCAAAATTATTATTTTGGCAATGTTTTTATTTAATATAACTAAAAATCAAAAGTAACAAAAGAAAAACTGATAAATTGGACTTTATCCAAATTAAAATATTTTGTACATCAAAAAGCACTGTCAGCACTCCCAGTGGGAAGATGGCAACCTGAAACTTCTCCTGGCGAATAAAATTGAACAACTGGTATCCAACATGGGCATCCCTCAGTGGCACAGTCTCAGCTGACAGATTGACACATAACAAGAAAACACATTAAGGTCAGAGAAAGGGAGGCAAAATGGGAGAAGTGGGAGAAAGCAGAGTGGAATGGCAATACATGGCTGTGGGTCATGACCCAGCACTGACTGAAGGAAGTAGAAGGGAGCCAGGGACACTGGCTGAGAAGCATCTCGACCCTGGGTGGAGTGGGCACCATTGGTGATGTGAGTGAAGTGAGAACGGCTGAAATCCTATGAGATCTTCAGTGAGTTAGATGGAACAGCAGTGCATTAGGGCCCAACTGGAGCACCAAGCCCTAGGAGAGTCAGAGGTGGAACAAAGCATGTGAACTGCCCTAGACAAGAACAGAACTTCCAGATGCAGTGTCCTGCCCGGGTCAGCTTTGGGATAGTTTGAAACCATTTGGTTTTTCAGAGTGGAAACATTGAAATGCTGAAACACAGTTGTGAGTGAAATGCAGACTCAGAAAAAGGCTGAGCAGCGAACATTTGGCTCCCTACCAATGTAATTAAAGCTGACTCCTGGCTTGCATTGCACAGGCCATCCCCCTCAAAACCAGCCCTTCCTGATGAACAGACAAGGATTGCAGTGGAGTCAGCTACCAGGGGAGCTACCACAGGTAACAAAGATACCACACAGCCCCCATACTGAAGCAGAAACCTGAGACTCTGAGACTCAAAGCCTGGCTGCTTCCCCAAATTCTCTCCCAGAGCTCAGCTACCCAATGCCAATCAGTGTCTACTCTACATCCAGCTGGAATCAAGAGAAAAAAAAATTAAAATACACTAGAGTGATACCAACAGGAAACAGAAGAGAAGAAAGACCTCTATCGCCATATGAAAAGCCCTCATGGACAAAATAGAATAACAACAACAACCAAAAAAAAAAAAATCACACAAACTGAGTACCTTAGGATTCAAAGCCACTCAGAAAGAAAATGAAAAAGTTCCCGAAAAGGAGTTCATAAATCTGGAAATACATGATCTAAATGATACAGAATATAAAGCTGCAGTTCTAAACTCTCAGAGAACCAAAACAATATTGGCAGAGCACCCTGACTGAGGTGAATGATCGCAGAAAGAAAATCCATGAGCAAAAGAAAGATTAAAAAAATAAACTAAAAATACAAAACAGAATCAAATGGAAAGTTGAGAGATAATGCAATTAAAGAACTGAGAAATAAACTAACTACCATAGGAAACAGGGCCAATCAGATGAAAGAAAGAATTAGTGACATCGAAGATCAGAACATGGAAATGACACAGAAAGAAGAAGATAGAAACTTCAGAGTCAAAAGAACTGAAAGAACTCTGCAAGAATTATTTGATTCCATTAGAAATAACAAAATAAGCATAAAAGGCTTAGAAAAAGGTGCAGGAACATACTAAAACAAATAATAGATGAAAAATTTCCAAACCTATGAAAAGATCTAGAACACTTAATTTAGGAAGAAAATAGGTGCTCTAGCTACCTGGACCCTAGCAGAAATTCTCCAGAGGATGTCAAAAATCAAAGACAAAAAGAAAATTCCCAAGGCAGCCAGAAAACAAAACAAAACAAAACAAAACAAAACAAAACAAAACAAAACAAAACTATATCCTTTAAAGGAAAGAACATCAGGTTGTCATTAGACTTCTCAGCAGAAACTCTACAAGACAGGAGAAAGTGGAATCTAATATTCAAAATATTAAAAGGGAGAAACTTTCAGCAAAAAATACATTATCCAGAAAAATTATCCTTTAGATATGTAGGAGGTGAGAGAATTCTCCAACACCAGGCCATCATTTCATGAAATAATGAAGGACGCTCTTCGACCTGAAACAAAAATAAAAATAAATGGGAAAAAGTTGAAAAAGCAAAAAATAAATTTAAAAAGGGAGAATGCAAAGGCCATAGAAAATCCTCATTTATCAATTATGAAGCTAAATGTAAATGAACTGAACTTACCAATAAAAAGGCACAGAGTAGTAGACTGGATTAAAAAACAAAACCCATTAATATACTGTCTAAAAGAGATACATCTCAGCCATAAGGACAAACACAGACTCAGAATTAAAGGATGGAACACAATACTCCCAGAAAATGGCATCCAGAGAAAAGCAGGAGTTGCCATACTGATATCTGACAAAACAATGTTCAGGATTTAAAAGGGACCAAGAGACAAAAATGGACATTTCATAGTGATTAAAATGGATAATACTACACCAAGAAGACATGACACTCATTAATACATATGCCCCCAATAAGGAAGCACCAAAATGTACAGAGCAACTACTAACCAATCAGAAATAAGAAACTGACAAAAACACAATTATAGCTGGGGACCTAAAGACCCCTTTAACAGCCATGAACAGATCATCTGAATAGAAAATAAATAAATTAGAAAATATCTGGTTTAAATAATACATTACAGCAACTAGACATACTTGATATTTAAAGGATACTTCATCCAACAAAAAGGACTATACCTTCTTTTTCAGTGCACATGAAATATTCTCAAGGATAGACCATGCTGAGACACAAACCTAGCCTCAGCAAATTCAAGAAGATTCGAATCACACCAAGTGTATTGTTAGACCACAAAAATTTGAAATTGAAGATCAACTGCAAAAAGAAAGCAGAAAACATCACATATACATGAAGATTAAATAACATCTCATTTAAAAATGACTGGATCAATGAAGAAATAAAATAAGAGATTAAAAATACATAGAGACTAATGACAATGAAAATAAAAGGTATCAAAATTATTGGGACAGAGCAAATGCAGTAATATGAGGAAAATTCATATCATTACAGGCCTATCTTAAGAAACAAGAAAAACCAATAGTAAGGATTCTAATTTGCCAAATTAAAGAACAAGGAAAAAGAAAAGAACAGAAAAACCAGAAGTCAGCAGGAGAAAATAAATAATAGAAATTAAAGCAGAGCTAAATGAAATTGAGAATAGAAAGACAATAGAAAAAATTAATGTAACAAAGAGCTGGTTCTTTGAAAAAAATCAATAAAATTGATAAACTCCTGGCTAGGATAACCACAGGAAGAAAAAAATAAAAGAACACAAATAACCATAATTAGAAATAAAAGGGGAGAAAATATGACTAATACCACAGAAATACAAAGGATCATAAGAAAATGTTATGAAGGGCTTTATGTCACCAAATTTAAAAACCTAGAAGAAATTAACAAGTTTTTAGGGGGGAAGCTAAATATAAGATGATGGAAAGAGAAGTCACATTAGGTGGTGAACTTATTATACATCAAGTGGACAATGCACTGTAGAATTGTATGCCTGAAACCTATGTAATCCTTGCTAACCGATGTCACCCCAATAAGTCTAACAATAAAAATGAATTAAAAAAATAAACTGAACCAAAAAACACTGGATAAACTAAATAGACCAATCAATAGTAAATAAATTGAAACAATCATCCAAAAACTCCACACACAAAAAAGCACTGGACCAGACAGTCTCACCGAGCTTTACCAAGGATTCAAAGAAGAATTAATGCCTATCCTCCTCAGTCTGTTAAAAAAAAAAAACTGAAGATGAGGTAATACTTCCCAACTCCTTCTACAAGGCCAACATTACCCTAATACTAAAGCCTGGTAAAAGACAATGTATGAAAAAGATTATACACCACAATGAAGTGAAATTCATCCCAGGAGCACAGGGATGGTTCAACATACAAAAACCAAACAATGTGATGTACCCCATAAACAAAATAAAAAATAAGAATATGATCATATTAATTGATGCAAAAAAAAGCATTTAACAAGATGTAACATCCACATATGATCAAAACACTGAATAAAATGGGTATACTAATACAAGGAGAGTACCTCAATGTAATGAAGGCCAGATAAGACAAACTCTCAACTAATATCATACTGAACAACAACAACAAAAATAAGCTGCAGCCCATTCCCCCCTGAAATCAGAAACAAAACAGGGATGCCTTCTGTTACCTCTGCTATTCAATATAGTACTGGAAATTCTAACCAGAGCAATCAGGCAAGAAAAAGGAATAAAAGGTGTCCAAATTGGGGGAGAAGTAAAACTGTCAGTATTTGCAGAAGACATGATCCTTTATATAGAAAATTCCAATGACTCCACCAAAATATATTAGAAACAATAACTGAATAAAGTAAAGTTGCAGGATACAAAATCAATGTATGAAAATCAATTGCATTTCTATGTAAAAACAATGAATCTTCAGAAACAGAAATGAGAGAATCAATATATTCTGTGATTACAACAAAAAGAATAAAATAACTGGCAATTATCTTAAAGAATATAACAGATTTATACATAAAAAACTAAAAAACACGATTAAAAGAAAATGAAGAGTTCACAAAGAAATGTAAAGATATTCCATGTTCATGGATAGGAAGACTTACCTAAAGCAATATACAGATTTAATGCTATTCCCATGAAACCCCCAAACATTATTTCGAGAAATAGATTTTTTTTAAATTATCAGATTTGTATGGAACCACAAAAGACCTCAAATTGCCAAAGCAATACTAAATAAAAAAAAATAATAATAATAAGGCTGGAGGCATTGCAATCCCCAATTTCAATTTATACTACAAAGCATCAATAATCAAAACAGCTTGGTATTGACAGAAATACAGACACAAAAACTAATGGAACAGAATCCAAAACCCAGAAATAAATTCACAAATATATGGACAAATACTTTTTGATAAAGGAGGGAAAATATAAACAATGGGGAAAAGGAAACCTCATCAGTAGATGGTGCTCAGAAAATTGGGAAACCATATGCAAAAGAATGAGTCTGAGCTGTGAACTGTCACCATCTATTAAAATTAATATAAAATGGATTAAAGATCTCTACATAAGATCTGAAACAATAAACTTTATAGAAAAAAATTGATACTAAACTTATAGACCTTGGGCTCAAGGAGGACTTCAAACACCTGAGCTCAAAGGCAAGGGAAGTAATACCAAAAACAAATGAATGAGACTATACCAAACTAAAAAGTTTCTGCTCAGCAAAAGAAACCATCAACAATGCAAAGAGGGAGTTCCCTGATGGTGTAGCGGCTTAAGGCTTCGGTGCTGGCGCTGTCAGCACTGCGGCCTGGGTTCGATTCCCAGTCAGGGAGCTACCCACATACCAAAAAGCAAAAAACAAAACAAAAAAACAAAACAAAAAAAAAAAAAAAAAAAAAAAAAAAAAAACCAATGCAAAGAGACAGCCAACTGAATGGGATA
This sequence comes from Lyroderma lyra, assembly GCA_004026885.1. Taxonomy (NCBI): domain Eukaryota; kingdom Metazoa; phylum Chordata; class Mammalia; order Chiroptera; family Megadermatidae; genus Lyroderma; species Lyroderma lyra. Next base: position 42,957 of record PVJL010005083.1, read on the forward strand.
AAATATTTGCAAAACACACATCTGTTAAGTGACCAATATCTAAACTACATAAAGAACTAGGCCAACTCAACACCAAAAAAATAAACAACCCAATTAACAAGTGGGCACATGACCTGAACAGACAGTTCACCCATGAAGATATACAAATGGCCAATAGATATATGAAAAAATGCTCAGCCTCATTAGCTATAAGGGAAATGCACATCAACGCTATGAGATACCACCTCACACCTGCTGAAATAACAAGACAAGGAACAACAAGTGCTGAGAGGATGTGGAGGAAGAGGAACCTTCGCACATTGCTGGTGTAAATGCGAATTGGTACAACCACTATAAAGGACAGTGAGAAAGTTTCTCAGAAAATTGGGAATGGAGTTCCAATATGACCTGGCAATCCCCCTTCTGAGTATCTACCCAAAAAATTTAACAACCTTAGTCTGCAGAGAGTTATGTGCCCCAATGTTCACTGTAGCACTGTTCATGGTGGCCAAATAATGGAAACAACCAAAGTGCCCTTCGGTAGTTAAGTACATAAAGAAGTTGTGGTACATATATACAATGAAATATTACTCAGCTATAAGAAAAGATGAAATACTATCATTTGCGGCAAAATGGATGGACCTTGTGATCATCATGCTAAGTGAAATAAGCCAGACAGAAAAAACCAAGAACCATATGTATCCACTCATATGTGGACTATAAAACTGAATGCAGCAAAGAAACAAAATCTTATGGACAGAATCAATGGTTTAGTGGCTACCTGAGGTCAAGGGGTAATGGTGTGGGAGAGAACAAAGGGGGTTGGATTAAGGAGCAGGAGTCAAGTACATGGTGATGGTAAAAAACTGACTCTGGGTGGTGAACACATAATGCAACACATAAATGATGCACCGTAGAATTGTATACCTAAAACCTATGTAATTTTTGCTGACTCATGTCTCCAGAATAAGTTTAACAATAAAAAAAAGTCAAAAGAATAACAAGAACCCACAAAATTGGAGTACACATTTTCAAATAATATGTACAAAAAGGGTAGGAAAAGGTGTAGTAAGTAGAATATAGTTTAAAATGTTCACAATTCAACAACTGAACTACAAAAAGGTCAACATAAACTAAAAGACTTAAATAGACACACTTTTAAAAAAGATATACAAGTGGCCAAGGCTCACATTAAAAAGTAATAAATGTCATTTGTCATTAGGAAAATGTACCAAATCACAATGAGATACCACTTCACACCCAGTTGAATGACTACAGTTTTAATAAATGAAAAAGAGGTGTTACAAGATGTGGAGAAATTGGAACACACACACACACACATATATATATATATATATATATATATATATATATATATATATATATATATATATATGGTGAAAATGTAAAAAAACAAACAAACAAGTAAACAAACAAACAAAAACCATTTTGGTGTTTTCTAAAAGAAGTTAAGCATAGAACTCTAACATAATCCAGCATTTCCACTCCTAGGTATATACACTGCTAAACTGAAAACAAACATACATGTGTACATTAGTATACATAGCAGCATCATTAACAATAGTCAAAAGGTGTAAAGAACCTAACTGTCCACCAATTAAGAGTAAAAAAGAAAAAAGTGTATAGAACCTTCCTGTCCACCAATTAAGAGTAAAAAACCCAAAATATAGTATACCTATAAGGTGCATTATTCAGCAAAAATATATATGTGAAGCAATGATACATGCTACAATATGAATAAATGTGGGTAACATTATACTGAGTGATGGAAGCCAGATAATATTGCTAACAATGAAATCCAATCAGTAATCAACTAGTTCCCAACAAACAAAAGCCCTAGACCAAATGGCTTCAAAGGTGAATTTTACTGAACATCTTAAAAAGAATTAACACCTATTCTCAAACTATTTCAAAAAATATAAGAAGAGGGCAGGGTCCCAAACACATTTTCTGAGGCTGCAATTAGAATGATTCAAAAACCAGATAAAGACACTAAAATGAAACAAAAATATAGGCTAATATCTCTAATGAACATAGATACCAAAATTCTCAACAAAATATTAGCAAATCAAATTCAGCAATATATTAAATAAAAATGATACACCACAATCAGGTGAGATTTATTTCTGGGGTGCAAGTTTGACTCAATATACATAAATCAATTAATGTGATACTTAAACAAAATAAAATATAAAAATCTTATGGTCATTTCAACAGATGCAGAAAAAGCATTTGACAAAACCCAGCAGCCATTTATGATAAAAACACTCAGCAAAGTGGGAATAAAGAGAACACATCAAAAGATAATAAAGGCTATATATAATAAACTCACAGCTAACATCATACTCAATGAGGAAAAGCTAAAATAATTTCCCTTAAGATCAGGAACAAGACAAGGATGCCCATAGTCACCACTCTTATTCAACACAGTACTGGAAGTCATAGCCACAGCAATCAGAGAAGAAAAACAAATAAAATGCATCCAAGTTGGAAAAGGAAAAGTAAACCTGTTATTTTTTGCAGATGACAAGATACTGTATATAGACAACCCAGGATTTGACCCCAAGATTATTGGAACTGTTAAATGAATTCAGTAAAGTAGGAGGATACAAAATTAATATCCAGAAATCAACTGCATTCTTATATACAAATAACAAATTAGCAGAAAGAAAAATTAAGAAAACAATCCCATTTATAAGTGCATCAAAAATATTAAAATGCCTAGGAATAAATTTAACCACGGAAGCAAAAGACCTGTACTCAGAAAATCCTAAGACACTGAAGAGAGAAATCAAAGAAGATACAAATAAATGGAAACCCATACTATGCTCATGGATAGGAAAAATCAATATAGATAAAATGTTCATACTACACAAAGTAATCTATTGATTCAATGCAATTCCTATCATAATTGCAAATGGCATTCTCCACAGAACTAGAACAAATAATCTTAAAATTTACATAAAAACATAAAAGACCTAGAATAGCCACAGCAACTCTGAGAAATAAGAACAAAGTTGGAGAAATCGTGCTATGAAGTATTAAATTATACTACAAGTACACAGTTATCAAAACAGCATGGTGTTGGCATAAAAACAGACATAAAGATCAATGGAACAGAATAGAGAGCTCAAAAATAAATCTGTATCTACATGGCCAAGTAATCTATGACAAAGGAAGCTAGAATTTACATTGCAGTAAAGACAGTCTATTCAACATATGGCTCTGGGAAAACTGGACAGATATATGGAAAAATATGAAATTGAACCACCTTTTTATGCCATGTACAAAAATAACCTCAAAATGGATTAAAGACTGAAATATAAGACCTGGAACTACAAAACTCCTAGAAGCAAATATATGAAGTAACCTTTCAGACATTACCCTTAGTAATATCTTCAATGATGTATTTCTTCAGCAAGAAAAAAATAAAATAAACAAATGGGACTCCTCAGACTAAAAAGCTGTTTTACAGCAAAAGAGACTAGCAACAAAATTAAAAGACATTCTACAGAATGGGAGAAGATATTAGCCAATGAGGCATGCAATAAAGACTTAATATATAAAATTTATAAGAAAGTCATATAACTCAACATCAACCCTCCAAAAAACAAACAACCCAATTTTAAAAATGGGCAGAAGACCTGAATAGACATTGCTCCAAAGAGGACATACAGATGGCCAATAGACACATAAAAAGATGATCAACATCACTAATCAAACAAATTCAAATCAAAACCACAATGAGATACCACCTCACTTCTGTCAGAATGACTATCATCAATAAATAAACTAACAAGTTTTGGTGAGAATGTGGAGTAAAGGGAACATTTTACACTGCTGGTGGGACAGCATATTTGTCCAGCCACTAAGGAAACCAGTATGGAGGTTCCTCAAAAATTTTTAAATGGAATTTTTAAATTTTATATTATGATCCAGCAATTCCACTCTAGGGTATTTATCCAAAGAAATCTAAAACACTAATTTGAGAAAAATATATGCACCCCTATGTTTAATGCAAAATTCTTCAGAATAGTCAAGATACGAAAACAACCTCAATGCCTATCAATAAATGATTAAAGAAGCTGTGGTACATTTATGTAATGAAGTATTACTCAGCCATAAGGAAGAATAAAATCTTACCTTTTGCAATAAGATGGATTAAACTAGAATTTATCATGCTGAGTAAAATAAGTCAGACTAAGAAAGAAAAATACCATATGATCTCAATTATGTGTAGAATCTAAAAAACAGAATAACTGAACAATCAAGATAGAAATAGACATCAACTTATGGAGTCAGATGGAAGAATTGGTTGATGCGTGAAAAGTGTGAAGGGATTTAGAAGTGCAAATTGGTAGGCACATAGTGTTTACAGGGATATGAGGTACAGTATGTAGATTATAGATAATAATGTCATAAAATCTATGCAGGGTGTCAGATGGACAATGGACCCATTTGGGGGCAACACTTTATATATTAATAGGTGCTTACCCACTGTCTTGTAGAACTGAATAAAATACAAATTAAAGTTGAATGTCAACTATTACTTAAAATATATATATAGACATGGAATGTACAGTATAGCACAGGGAATATAGTCAAAGGTATTATAAAAATTATGTAAGGCATTGAATGGGACATACACCTGTTGGAGTTATTATTATATATGAAATACAAAAACTTTTATTATGGTGAATATTTTATTATATTTAACCAACGCTTTACAAGAACACAGACCTTTACTTTTTTAGTGCTCTTTGAATATCTACTTTAATTACTGTGCAATTAACTGTTATTGTCTTCTCTTCAGATTATTTGAGTATTCCTCATCTAAATGCTATGTATCTATTAATAGACTCTATTAATGATGTGTCTATTAATAGAAGTTGAACATGGGTGTTGTCATATAATCTATCAGAAAATATCAACTAAAAATCTGTTCTATGTTCAATTATTGCCTTTAAAAGACACCTTAATAATCAATTTTCTTTTTTGTCTTTCCATCACCATATATTTGTGTCTCTGTCCCTTCTACCTCAATCCCACTCTCCTTGCCCTCGGGTAACTACGAAATTATTAACCGTGTCCATGAGTTTTGTTTCTTTGTTGCTTTTGATTTTATGTCAACAACCAACTAAATTTCTCCACCTCTTTCCCTTATTTTACTCAATCTCCTATCCCTCCCCCATCTTAAAAAAGTCCATCTAGGGGAGTTCCCTGGTGGTGTAGTGGCTAAGGCTTCAGCACTGTCAACGCTGCAGCCTGGGTTTGATTCCCAGCCAGAGAACTATCCACATAAAAAAAAAAGAATTTCAAATGTATTTTTTTTTAAAAGTCCATCTAACAGTCTTTGTAGTACTCATTTGGTGGTGACGTACCTCTTCAACGTTTTCTTATCTGAGAAGCTCTTTATCTGTCCTTCAATTGTGAAAGCTAGCCTTGCTGGATACATTATTACTGGTTGTAGATCTTTGGTTTTCATCACATTGAATATTTTCTGCCAATCTCTTCTAGCCTGTAAAGCCTCTGGTGAGAAATCAGCTGAGAATAAAATGGGTGTCACTTTATAAGTTACTACTTGCATTTCTCTTGCTGTTTTTAAGATTTTTTTCTTTAACTTTTTTTATTTTAATTATGATGTGTCTTGGTGTGTTCTTGCATGAGAGCATTTTGTTTGGGATTTTCTGTGCATCCAGGATCTGCATGTCCATTTATCTTGCCAGGCTAGAAAATTTTCAGTCATTATTTCTTCAAATAATTTATTGATCCCTTGCTTTTTCTCTGGCCCTTCCAGAACACCCATGATTCTGATATTCTTCCTCTTAAAACTTTCACAGAGGAATCTCAAATCATCCTCATTTTTCTGGATTCTCATATCTATTTTGTAAATGGAAGTTTTCTCCTGGCTTTTCCTGCAAATCACTGCTTTGCACTTCTATTTCATCTAGTTTGGTGACTCTAATTCCTTTCTTCATTTCAGTTAATGTAGTCATTATCTCTCCCTGGTCCTTTACAATGGTGTGTAAGTCTTCTTTAATGCTGCCTATCTCTCTGTTGAAATGATCATTCCATTTCTTAAGCATTTTTATAATCATTGCTTCGAACTTTGTTTCTGATGTGTTATCTGTCCCCATCTCTTTAATTCTCTGTTTTCTAATATTTGCAACCTCTCTGGGCCCTCCCTGCAGTATTTTCTTTGGTGTTTGCTGCTGATACTGGTTGGGCAGAGGTCTGTGGGGAAGGGGCATTTGTGGCTTTGTTCTCCTCCTGTGGCTCAGGGGGTTGTGCAGGGAGTTTGGGCATGATTGCACCTTTCTGTTCTTGGCTTGCCCCACATGCGGGTTCTGCCCTGAGCCTTAGGGTCAGTCCTGTATGCTGGTCTTTCAAACCATGCTGGTTATGGACCAAGATATGTGTACACACAGCTTCCTCTCTCCTCCTTCCCAGCCAGATCATTTGCATTGTGGCTCCTCACCGCCCAGTCACTCCTCCTCTGGGAACTGGAGTGAAGTCCAGCCACTGCATTTTGTGAACCAGTCTGCACCTCCTTGGGCCAAAGTGAAGTGGTTGTGGTATCTCAAGCCCCACCTCTGGGCCACCTTTTATCTGCCCTGAAGACCTAGTGAGGCCTGGAGCAATCTCCTGCCACCTTCTTCCACTCTCGCACAGTAGCAGAGTTCCAATCTGGGACCTGCATGGCCATGTCCCTACTCTTTCCTTTTATTTCTTCTTTGTTTAACCCTCTGACCACCTGCAGGTACTTTAATGCAATGAGTGGGTTTCTTAGTTGTGACTGTGCATTGGGTAGAGGGTCCTTGGTTGAGGTATAGGTGTTTTCTTAGTTGTAATCTCCAGAGGAGTTTTTTGGAGGTACCTCTCATGCTGCCATTTTGTTGTGTCTCCCCAAGGACTACAAATTTCTAAGCATTATGTTCTCTGGTACATGTGAAACTAATAAAAATAAGCCAGATATAAATGTTTACAAAATAATATGATTCCACTTATAGGAAATATCCAGAGTAAGCAATTCCTTAGAGACAGAAATCATATTTCAAATTTCCAGTACCTGGGGGCACAGAGAAATGGAGACTGACTGCTTAATGATCATGGTGTTTCCATTTAGAATTACAAAAAATGTCTGGAACTAGATAGTGGTGCTGGCTGCATAAGTTGTAATTGTACTTAATGTCACTGAATTATTCACTTTAAGATGGTTAGAATGACACAATTTATGTTATGTGCTTTTTACCATAATAAAAGAGTACAATAGAATACTTCCTTTTTCTGCAGTATCCATATCTCACTTGCCTTTTATTTCCTAGGAGCTGGAATTCTAGGGCTCATTCAAACTTTCTGAGTTTCTCACCTCTATTTTATACTTACACAGTCCTCTAAACCCACAGTGATTATGTTGCTCCCAATCTCTTGTGCAAATCCTGGAGAAAAGTATAATAAAGTATTGCTGGTATTGTACCTGTTAACTTCCTACAGTTTCAGGAATCCTGACTGCTTTTTCTGGGTCTGCCTACTTTTGTTTCTTATTGCCTTTCTTCAGACATCATAGTATTTTTGTTTTCTCTGTTACTTAATGCTTTTTTTGTCCCCTTTACTGCTGTTCATTGACATCCTGAGACTGTTCTCCCTGTTTAACTAGCTGACTGTTTACCCAATGACCACAGGCAGTTTGGAAACTCTACTAAACCTCTTGTGATGAATGTCCAATAGCTACTAGGACCAAAAGTTAACTGAAAATTACACAAACTAGAGAATCAATGAAAAAATTTAAAACTAGTGCTCAGGAGGAAAAGCCTAGAGGAGTGCTTAAGCTCTTGGGCTGCATTCAGGGTCCCTGGATTTAAACCAGGGTTCTAAGACTTACCTCCTGTGTGACATATATAAACACATTTATTAGTCTTTTGTGCTGTGAGTTTCTGAAGTATAAAATGTGGATGAGAATAATAAATAGTACTACTTTCATAGAATGAATGGAAAGTTAATATATTGGAGTATAGTAAATGTTAGCTACTTCCTTTGTTTGGTTTTCTATTTCTCTCTTTTCATGGTAGCGGATCTCAACTTTGGCTATACATTAGAATTACCTTAAGTAATTTTAAAAATTATAACATCCAGGTCACACTCCATAGCAATTAAGTAAAAATATCTGGGGATTGTACCTAGTCATTAGCATTTTAAAGTCAGTAAAGAAAACACTTAAAAATAAATGGTGTTGAGAACACTGGAAAGCCATGTGCAAAAGAATGCAATTAGATTGCTCTCTATCACCATATACCAAAATTCACTCAAAATGGACCAAAGACGAAGCCTAAGACCTAAAACAATAAATTGCATTGAAGAAAGCAAAGGTACTAAGTTATAGATCTTGGGTTCAGAGAGGATACTATAAATTTGACCTCAAAGGCAAGAGAAGTGAAAGCAAAAGTAAATGAATGGGGGAGTTCCCTGATGGTGTAGTGGCTTAAGGCTTCGGTGCTGGCGCTGTCAGCGCTGCGGCCTGGGTTCGATTCCTGGTCAGGGAGCTACCCACATACCAAAAAGAAAAAAAAAAAAAGGAAATGAATGGGACTATATCAAACTAAAAAGCTTCTACAAAGCAAAAGAAACCATCAACAAAACAAACAGGCAACCAACCAAATGGGAGAAGATATTTGCAAACAGCATTTCCGATAAGGGCTAATATTCAAAATATAAAAAGAACAACAAAAACAAAGTTTTATTAAAAATGAGCAGAGGATGTGAACAGACACTTCTCCCAAGAAAATATATAAATGGCCAAAACATACATGAAAACATGCTCAACTAGGGAAATGCAAATCAAAATGAGATACCCCCTCACACATATTAGAATGGATATTATCACAAAACAAGTAATAACAAGTGTTGACAAGATTATGGAGAAAAAGGAACCCTTATACACTGCAGGTGGGAATGTAAATTGGTACAACCACTATAGAAAACAATATGGAGTTTCCTCAAAAATTTAAGAATAAAATTACCATATGATCAAGCAATCCCTCTTCTGAGTATCTACCCCCAAAAATCTGACAGCATTTATCTTTAAAGATATATGTACCCTCATGTTCATGGCAGCAATGTTCACACTGGCAAAGACATGGAAACCATCAAAGTGTCCTTTCATAGATGATTGAATAAAGAAGATATGGCACATGTATACAATGGAATATTACTCAGAAGAAAAGATGAAATACTGACATTTGCAACAACATGAATGGATGTTGAGATTATCATGCTAAGCAAAATATGTCAGACAGAAAAAGTCAAGAACCATAAGACTTCACTCATATGTGGAATATAAAACTGAAAGCAACAAACAAACTAGATAAAGTAACAAAAACTCTTAGATACAGACAACAGTTCAGTGGTTACCAGACGTTAAGGGGAAAGAGGGGTGGTAGAAGTGGAAAAAGGGGTCAAATATATGGTGATGGAAAGATAAATGACTTTGTGTGGTGAACACACAATGCACTATATAGATGATATATCATAGAAATGTATAATTGAAACCTATATAATTTTGCTAACCAATTTCATTGCAATACATTTAATAAGAATTTAATAAGAGTAAGGAATAAAACTAGGTAGAGTAGAAAAAGAAGAGAATAATACTTTGCACATACTCAAAGCATTTTTATATTGCAAGCGATGAATCTTTGATTATTATTATCCCTATTTTTCATATAAGGAAATTAGGACTAAACCAATTAAGTGACAAATGGGCACATAGAACATAGATAATGTGAGTGGCACAAAATCTAACATTTTTGAAACACACTGAGGGGTTTAGTTAATTCATTTTAACATAAACCAACAGTGTAATATTGCTGCCAAAAAAAGTGAATGTGATCTCAAGTTCTCCATAAAAATTATGGAAGGTCCCCTTTTGCATGTCAAATACAGCTGGAATATTATGTTTTGTTCTTTCACATGTCACACCTTAAAAAAACCAGACAAGAAAAAACAGGATAAAAATATATTTGAAACCACAGAATTAGGAGCAACCATGAAAGGGAAAAAATTCTGCCAACCCTACAAAGTAGATACTTTTTGCAAGGATAGAATTACAAATTTCATATATCAGAAGGGCTGCTAGCCAAAGAAAATAAATGGTTTTTATTTTATATTACATATAGCAGAACTCTGATTGCTATTGGAATTTATGAAACCTACTTAAGCTTAACCAAAGGAAGAAGTTCCCAATGATTATAGCTATTGTAAGAGGCAGTGAATTTTAGGAAGTTGATGTTACCCAAAAGAGTAGAGTAACAAAACACTAATAAAAATACAATATAAAGAAACTAAAAATCAACTATCCCAGAATTCTTAGAATCAAAATTTTACCATCACCAGGAAAAAGCTTAATAAAGATAGAAGTGTCTGCACTGTGGTAAGAGAGCACTGTGGTATTTTAAATAGCCTTCCTGACATATTTCAACCTCAGGTTGATGTTGCCTATGGAGTTAGCAGCCAACACTGCTGGTGAAAATTGGTAGTGCCAAAGACAGCAATACAAACATTATTCTCAAAGAACTGTGATTGCTGTTTTGGCCTGTCTGGTGGAAGCTGACAAGAACAGTGCAAGGGCTTGCCTTTGTTTCATCTTACTACAAGCATTCTGAGAGCTGAGGCATCTCGCAAAGCAGTATTTGTTGAGGCAAACATATTGGCCTCACAGAGTAGATCTAAAAATAAGAATGAGGAGAAACAATAGGATTATTAAAGATCTGGCAAGGATGAGGTTGGGAAAAGAAGGGTTTTATTTATTTATTTACTTATTTATTTTGGTTGGCTCCCTGAGTGGGAATTGAACCCAGGCTGCGGCGGTGGGAGTGCCAAAGCCGAGCCACTACCCCACCAGGGAACCCCTCAAAATAAAGGTTTTAAAAGCTCTTCTGTATACTAGGAAAGCACAAAGCCATGCCCAAGGCTTAATGCATGTTCAGATAAGACCTAAGTAATTGTCATGTTTCATCTCTGGCTAACTTCAGGCTCGAGGCATGAAAACAGTGAAAGCTAACACAGAATTGTAAATGGACAGGGTAAGTTTTGAATAAGGGCCCCCAATCACATGCCAATATGCAAAGACCAAGAAAATATTTTTCCTTTTGTTTTATTTCGTCTTTACTGTTTTCTTTTTCTTTTCGATTTTTATGGGAGGGGGCTCCACTTATTGAAGTAAACTTTCAAAATACTAACTGACATAAAATCCAATGAAACACATACTTCAGTGACAACATATAGCAGAGAACACAACCTTTATGAGATAATTTAGAAAGCCAAACAAACGTGTAAGCAGAAGGAATACTAAGACAGTTCTCAGAATGACTTAAATATTCATCTTATGCTAATCCCTGGGCTGAGGGCAAGTTTAGATTGTGAATAACTGCTACAGCACAAAGCCAGTGTGCAAAAACATGGAGAAGTGGTTAATTTCTCTTCATGTTTTCATATATTATGTTTGGTTCTGTGTTTCTGCTCCTGCAAAATCTATTAGCTGAATATGACCTAAAGAAAGAAAGACTGCAGTGAGGAACAAGAAATAATCATTGCCAAAATAGTTTGAAAAGGTCTCAAAACAGAATACTGTAGCATTCAATCATCAGTCAATAAATAAAAACTGAATCATAGAAATGAGGGAAAATATGATTTCTAGAGTAACTAAATTACAATAATCAAATGCCCAATTTTCACAAAATATCAAAGGGCATATCAAAATAACAGAAAATAATGACTCATTCAAAGAAATAAGACAAGAAACTTCCCTAAGGAAGCCCAGCTATTGGGCTTGCTTGAAGGAAAAAATAACTTTAAGATAACTTTCTTAAATAATGTTCAAAGAGCCACAAGAAAACACGGAAAGAGAACTACAAAAATCAAAATAACAATATGAGAGTACAATTAAAATATCAACAAAAACACAAAAATTACAAAAAGAACCAAATCGACAAGGTGAAAAGTATCATCATGCTTAGTGAAATACGGCAGACAGAAAAAACAAAGAACAGCATGACATCACTTATATGCAGAATATAAAAACTGTAAGCAACCAAGAAAAAGGAAATGACCACACAAACAAATAACCCATGGACACAATCAATAGTTTAATGTTATTTGGGGATGAGTGGGATAGAGAGGGGAGAAAGGGGAGGGGGTAGGAGAGGAAGGAGGGGAAGCTAGATATAGGGTGATAGAAAGAGAAGTCACAATAGGTGGTGAAATTATTATACAAGTTGCAATGCATTGTGGAATTGTATGCCTGAAACCTATGTAAATCTTGCTAACAGATTTCTCCCCAAAAAGTCTATCAATAAAAATGAATTTTAAAAAATTTCATTAGAGGAGGAGGACAAGATGGTGACTGGAGAGGAGGTCCCTAAAGCCTCTCCCAGAAAACACAATTGAATGGCCAGCCAGGAGCCAAGAAAGAGAACCCTGGGTGACAAAAATGGCAGCTGAAAAATACACGCATTGCAAGTAAACACCAAAAGATTGGAGAGAAGGAGGCAAGCGGGAGAGAGGGGAGGGAGCAAAGACAGATCGCAACAGGACCCGATTGCGGCTGACTGCAGTGCATGGGAGTGGAGAGGCCAAGAGGCCACAAGAGGAAAAGTCCTAGCAACAGTGGGAGTTGTTGGGGAGCTGGGCTGGGGAGCTGGAATTTGGAGTGGTGAGTTGGGGACAGAGCTTGGGAGCCAGTCCCTGGAACTTTTGAGTGGTAGCAGGGCTGAGCGAGGACTCTGAACTGCAGAGACGACACCTTGGCTCTAGGCTCCCTTGGAAACCACAGCACAGGTGCGTGCGGCTCCTGCGCAGGGCTGAGCTTCCGCTCTGGCCCACTGCGGAGGCGGGCCGGCTGCCGGCAAGACAAGTGCGGCTGTGCGGGGATGCAGTTCCCATTCCCGGCCCGCTGCAGAGGCAGGCCGGCTGTCGCAAAGGTGCGCGTGGCTCCTGCGCAGGGCTGCAGTTCCCATTACCACCCGCTGCGAGGATGCGCTGCCTGCTTTTCTACCGTGGGTTCAGACCCACAACTTTGGACTTGTGCGTAAGCCTGCTCATGTGCCCCTAGGTCCTAAAAGCAGTGCAAACCCGAAGACTCTGCCCCAACATTTGGCCGCAGAAGCAGGCCCGGGAAGAAAGGCGGATTTGATAGCATTCGCCCCAGCCAGCAGAAGCAGCCTCAGCCTGCATCACCCAGCTTCCCAGGCATAGGGCAGAAGGTGGAGCTGCCCCAATGTGACTTTTGTTAGCCTCTCCCCTTTCCTACAGCCTCCCCAACCAACTAACTACAAAAAGGGGAGGGACCATGATAGATGCACACCACCTCCAAACATAGCAGTAGACCAGAAATAAGAAATAAACAACCTCTCTCTCTCCCAAAACTTGCCCCCCAGTGCCACCTTGTGTCTGCCCTACAGCAACACACCACAAAAGTACCAATCTGGGCTTTTGGGCACTAGTACTGAACATAACCCCCTCGTGTCAAAGAGGAAGAACCCAGCAGACAGGATGAAGTCCTTAAAAAGTAAAACTCCTCAGAAAGATCAGGAAATGCATCAAGACAGCTTCTTAGACCTAGAAGTTTCTAAACTAAGTGACAGAAAATTTAAAGTAGCCATTCTAAAGGCTCTGAGAGAAATGAAAACATACTGTCAGAGCACTATGGCTGAGATAAAGAACATAAAAAGGACATGAATGACATAAAAAAGGAACTTCATGAACAAAAGAAATAATATAACAAAGAAATTCAAAATATATGGAAGATTGAGATGGAAATGCGAGAGATAAATAACACAATAAAAGAATTGAGAAACGAAATAACTGCCATAGGAAACGGGGCCAACCAGATGGAGGAAAGAATTAGTATATCAAAGATAAGAACATGGAAAGAGCTCAGAAAGATGAAGAGAGGGAATATTGCAACAAAAGGATTTTGAAAGAACTCTGTAAGAACTATCTGACTCCATGAGACTAAACAACATCAGGATAATAGGAATAGAAGAAGGAGTAGAGCATTCTACAGAGAGCATACTCAAACAAATAGTAGGTAAGAACTTTCCAAACCATGGAAAGATCTGGAACACCAAGTCCAAGAAGAAAAATGGTTCCCTAGATACCTGGACCCTAACAGATCTTCTCCAAGACACATGGTACTTAAGATGTCCAAAACTAAAGACAAAAAGACCATTCTCAAGGCAGTCAGGGAAAAAAGAACTATAACATTTAGAGGAAAACCCATCAGGCTGGCATCAGGTTTCTCAGCAGAAACTCTACAAGCCAGGAGGGAGTGGAATCCAATATTCAAAACTTCAAAAGAGAGGAAATTCCAGCCAAGAAAAATTATCCAGCAAAATTATCTTTCAGATATGAAGGTGGAATAAAGACCTTCTCAAACACACAGAAGCTGAGGGAATTTGCTAGCACAAGGGCAGAAATCCAAGTAATACTGAAGGAGGCTCTTCAGCCTGAAATAAAACATCAATAAAAATGGAACAAAGTTGGGGAAACAAGAAAGAAACAAAAATAAAACAAAAAGAAAGAAAGAAATAAGTAATGGCCACAGGAAATCCTCACATATCGATCATCACTCTAAATGTTAATGGACTGAACTCACCAATAAAAAGACACAGAGTAGCAGACTAAATTGAAAGACAGAACCGATCCATGTGCTGTCTCCAAGAAACAAAACTCAGTCATAAGGACAAACACAGACTCAGAGTGAAAAGATGGAAAAAAACACTCCAAGCAAATGGTAACCAGAGAAAAGCAGGAGTTGCCATAATGATATCTAATGAAAAAAACTTCAGCTTAAAAAAAGATAGTAAAAAACAAGGATGGACATTAAATACTGAAAAAAAGCACAATACAACAACAAGAAGATTTGACATTAATTAATATATATGCTCCAACCAGGAAGCACCAAAATATACAAAGAAACTACTAACAGATTTGAAAGGAGAAACTGATGAACACACAATCCTTGTGGTAGACTTAAACACCCCACTAACAGCCATGGACAGATCATTCAAACAGAAAATAAAGAAGGAAATATCAGCTCTAAATGACACATTACAGCAATTGGACATAATTGACATTTACAGGACACTTCATCCACAAAAAGAGACTATTCCTTCTTTTCTAGTGCACATGGAACATTCTCAAATATAGACCACATGCTGGGACACAAAAGTCGCCTCAGCAAATTCAAGAAGATCGAAATCATACCAAGTATATTTTCAGACCACAAAGCTTTGAAATTGGAGATCAATTGTAAAAGGAAAGCAGAAAGAAAACCACATATACATGGAGATTAAACAACAGCTTATTAAAAAAGGACTGGATAAAAGAACAAATAAAAGAACAGATTAAAAAATATATAGAAACTAATGACAATGAAAATACAACATATCAGAATTATTGGGACACAGTGAAAGTGATAATAAGAGGGAAATTTATATCACTACAGGCCTTCTTAAGAAACAAGAAAAATCACAAGTAAACACCTTAACATCCCATCTTAAAGAACTAGAAAAAGAAGAGCAGACAAAACTCAAAGTCAACAGGAGGAAAGAAATAATAAAAATTAAAGCAGAGCTAAACCAATTAGAGAACAGAAAGACAATAGAAAAAATTAATATTACGAAGAGCTGGTTCTTTGAGAATGTCAACAAAATTGACAAACCCCTGGCTACACTAATCCAAGGATGAAAGGAAAGGACACAAATATCCAAAATTAGTAATGAAAGGGGAGAAATTACCACTGATACCACAAAGGATTATATAATACAAAGGATTATAAGAAAATATTATGAAAAACTTTATGCCACTAAATTTAATAACCTAGAAGAAATGGACAAGTTTCTAGTAACGTATCGCCTAACCAGACTAAACCAATAAGAACTGGATAATCAAAATAAACCAATCGATAGCAAAGAGATTAAAACGACTATCCATAATCTCCCTAAAGGCAAAAGCCTTGGACCAAGGAGTTCTAACAAGCATTCAAAGAAGAATTAATGCCTATCTTCCTTAGACTCTTCCAAAAAATTGAAAAAGAAGCAATACCTCCTAACTCATTCTATGAGGCCAACATTACCCTAATAACAAAGCCTGGCAAAGACAACACAAAGAAAGAAAACTATAGACCAATATCTCTGATGAACACAAATGCAAAAGTCCTAAACAAAATATTAGCAAACAGAATACAACAATGCATCAAAAAGATCATACATCAAGATCAAGCAGGATTCATCCCAGGAGCACACGGATGGTTCAACTTACGAAAATCAATCAATGTGACACACCACATAAACAAAATCAAAGATTTTGGTCATTTCAATTGATGCAGAAAAAGCTTTTGACAAGATACAACATCCATTTATGATCAAAACACTAAATAAAATAGGTATAGAAGGAACATATCTCAACATAATAAAGGCCACATATAACAAGCCCTCAGCTAACATCATACCAAATGGGGAAAAGCTGAAGCCTATTCCTCTAAAATCAGGAACAAGGCAGAAATGCCCCCTGCCACCACTGCTATTTAATATACTACTGGAAGTTCTAGCCACAGCAATCAGGCAAGAGAAAGGAATACAAGGTATCCAAACTGGAAAAGAAGAGGTCAAATGGTCACTATTTGCAGATGACATGATCCTTTATATAAAAAATTCCAAAGATTCCACCAAGAAACTATTAGAAACAATAAATGAATATAGTAAAGTCGCAGAATACAAAATCAATGTAAAAAAAATCAACAACAATCCTATCTATATACAACTAACGAATCGACAGAAAAAGAAATGAGGGAGTCAATTCCCTTTGCTATCACAACAAAAAAATAAAATACCTGGGAATTAACTTAACAAAGAACGTGACAGACTTATACACAGAAAACTATAAGACACTTTTGAAAGAAATTGCCACAGACTTTAAGAGGTGGAAAAATATCCCCTGTTCATGGATAGGAAGACTGTCCATTGTTAAAATGGCCATTCTGCCCAAAGCAATCTACAGATTTAATGCAATACCCATCAAAATCCCACAATCATACTTTCATGAAATACATAAAAGAATTAGTAAATTTATATGGAACCATAAATGACCTCAAATTGCCAAAGCAATACTACATAAAAAGAATAAGGTTGGTGGCATTACATTTCCTGACTTTTATTTATATTACAAAGCATCAATAGTCAAAACAGTTTGGTACTGGCAGAAGAACAGAAATATAGACCAATGGAATAGAACTGAAAACCCAGAAATAAACCCACAAATTTATGGACCAATAATTTTTGATAAAGGAGCTAAAAACATACAATGGGGAAAAGAAAGCCTCTTTAGTAGGTGGTGCTGGGAAAACTGGAAAAAACATATGCAAAAGAATGAACCTGAGTTGTGAACTCTCTCCATATACAAAAATTAACTCAAAATGGATTAAAGACCTTCATATAAGACCTGCAACAATAAACTGTATAGAAGAAGACACTGGTACTAAACTTATAGACCTAGGACTCAAGGAAGACTTCATGAAACTGACCTCAAAGGCAAGGGAAGTAAACGCAAAAATAAATGAATGGGACTATATCAAACTAAAAAGCTTCTGCACAGCAAAAGAAACCATCAACAAGGCAAAGATTCAGCCAACTGAATCGGAGAAAATATTCACAAATAATGCATCAGATAAGGGTCTGATATCTACAATATATAAAGAGCTAATAAGACTTAACAAAAAAACAAACAACCAACCCAATTAAAAAGTGGGCAGAAGAACTAAAGCGACACTTCTCCCACGAAGAAATACAAATGGCCAGCAGACATATGAAAAAATGCTCATCCTCATTAGCTATCAGGGAAATGCAAATCAAAACCACAATGAGATACCACCTCACACCTGTGAGAATGGCTATTATCAACAAGACAAGGAAAAACAAGTGCTGGAGAGGATGTGGAGGAAAAGGGAGTCTGTTGCACTGCTGGTGGGAATGCAAATTGGTACAACCATTGTGGAAGGCAGTGTGGAGGTTCCTCAGAAAATAGGAAATGGAGTTACCATTTGACCCAGCAATCCCCCTTCTGGGGATCTACCCAAAAGACTTGAAAACCTTTGTCCACAAAGACTTATGTACCCCAATGTTCATCACAGCACTGTTCACAGTGGCCAAAACATGGAAACAACCAAAGTGCCCTGCGACAGATGACTGGATAAAGAAGCTGTGGTACATATACACAATGGAATATTACTCAGCTATAAGAAAAGAGGACCTGGAGATCCTCATGCTTAGTGAAATAAGGCAGACAGAAAAAACAAAGAACTGTGTGACTTCACTTCACATGCGGAATATAAAACTGAAAGCAACAAAGAGAAAAGAAATGAACAGACACACAAATAACCCATGGACACAATCAAGAGTTTAATGTTTATTTGGGAACAAGTCAGTTAGGGAGGAGAGGAAGGGGAGAGGGTGGGAGAGGAGGGAGGGGAAGCTTAATATAAGGTGATATTAGGTGGTGAACTGAATATAAAGTCACATTAGGTGGTGAACTTATTATACAACAAGTTGAAAATGCACTGTAGAATTGTATGCCTGAAACCTATGTAATCCTTGCTAACAGATGTCACCCCAATAAGTCTAACAATGAAAATGAATTTTAAAAACCTTTCCTTAGAAAAGTTCGACAACCAGCAGGAAAAAAAAATGTAATAAGCTGGAAGGTAAAGCAATTAAACCATGAAGTCAAAGGAGCAGAAAGAAAGAAATGAAGGAAAGTGAACAGATCCTAAAGGATTTATTGTACATCAACAAATGGTCCTGAAATATAAATTATTATTCCCAATAAAGGAAGAGGGACAGAAAGGAGAAAAATTATGTTAATAAATATCAGCTGAAAACTTTACAAATTTAATGAAATGCATGTATATGCAAATCCATGAAATACAATTAACTATAAATAGGATAAAGCCAAAGACACACACTAAAATATTAAAATCAAATCATTGAAAGGCAAAGAAAATCTTGAAAGCAGCAAGAAATAAGCAAATTGTCATATATAAAGAATCCTAAATATAATTATAAGCAAATTTCTCACAAAAAAATATTGGAGGCCAAAAGGCAATGTGATGATATAGTTAAAGTACTGACAAACAAAAGCAAAAACTTTAAAATAGAGAATTACATACCTGGAAACTCTATCCTTTAAAAAATGAGTAAGGCTCTTGAGCCAGTTTACTGCTCAAGCCTGCTCCTACTTGTTAGGAATGTATTTGCCCCTTGCCATTTGAGGCCCTTGAGCCACTCTCCTGCTCAGGCTTACCCCTACCTCTTTGGAGTGCAGTTTCCCTTTTAATATACTTTTTGTTTCACTGTATTTTCCTTTTAATAAACCATTTCTTCATTTCACCTCCAAAAAAATAAATGATGGGGGGGGGGGTTCCCTGGTGGTATAGAGTCTAGGCTTCAGCACTCTCAACGCTGCAGCCTGGGTTCAATTTGCAGCCAGGGAACTACCCCAAAATAAATAAATGAATGGGTAAAAAAAGTAAATTCCCAGATGAACAAAACTTAAGGGATTTAATTACTACAAGACATGCTCTACAAGAAATGCTACAAGAAGTCCTTTAGAATGAAAGATCCTAGAAAGTAATGCAAGGCTGTATGAAGATATAAAGATATCTAGTAAAAGTAAATAAATGAGCAAGTATTATAAGTCTTGGTCTGTAACATTATTTTATTTTCAACAAGATTTAAAAAACAAATGCAGTAGAAAACTAAGATGTTAATGAGGGAGCAGATTCTTGAAAAGTCTCCTGGAAAATACAATTAAACAACTGGGATACAATAGGGAACACCCTGAGTGGCATAGCCACAGATAAGAGATTCACATATCCCAAGAATAAAACTGAAGGTTAGAGAAAGTGGGGTGAACCAGAGAGGAGAGGAAGCCTAGAGGAAACAGGGTTGCTGAATGCAACATAGAACTGGCAGAAGAAACAAGGAGAAAGTCAGGGGACACTGTACAAAGAGAAACACGATCCTAGGTGGGTAGAGGCCAAGAGTAGAGATTGGGGCAGCTGAAACACTGTGAGACCAAGGGCATGTTGAAAGCCCAGCTGAGTGGTAGCAAACTAAAGTGCCAGATAGAGTGACATGCCCTGGGGAGGGTTAGAGGCTGAACAAAGCATGTGAGCTGCAATGGGCAAGAATAGGGCCCCCAACTGCAGTGTGGCACTGCAACCACAAATCTGCTCCAGGAAAGTTTGAAACTGAGAGCCAGCTGCTGTGGAAAGGAGGACTAGAATAAAACACAATCCTGGGTGAAATGTAGGCTCAGGAGAAAAAACAAAGATTGAGCCAATAACACGTGCCTAACCTGCTCCGGGCCCATCCCTCATCTGGCCTACCCAGGAATCCCCGACAAACAGAATAGTGTTGCAGTGGAGTCAGCAACCAGGGGAGCTACTGTGAGAAACAAAACTGCCATAGACCACACTGCCCCGAAACTCAGGCAGAAACCAGAGACACTGAGCCTGGCCGCTTCCCCTATCTTCCAAAGCTCACCCCTTCAACTCCACCTGAGTCTGCTCTACAGGCACCTGGGGTAAAAATGAAAAGAAAAAAGGTAAACAAACCTGTGCCCTTTTCAACAAATCCACACCCACGGGAACTGGCAGTAGGGCTCAGGGAAACTCCAAAACATAGGCACAGCAGCTTTTCCTTGCACTGATCTCAGAGGCACAGCACACCATCACCCACATTTTCCCAAAGAGGAGGCACATGAAGACTAAGGTGACTGGATCAAAAAAAAGGAAAGCTCACCT